>VZTG01002665.1:414735-480435 GCA_013397845.1 Melanocharis versteri | reverse complement strand
CCCGGCCCCTCCGAGCACGGCCCAGCCCCTCCCGGCACGGCCCGGCCCCGCCCGGCCCGGCGGGCTCCGGGAGAGGCACCCGCAGCATCAGCCGCGCAGCACAGTAAAATGGCCCCTCTGCGCTCTGGGGGTGCCGCGGGAGGCCCGGCAGCGACCAGCAGCCCCAGGGGACGCGGCGGGAAGCGGCTCTCCCCGGCCCCCCGCCTGACATGGCCCGTGCACCAGGAGGCACGGCCAGGAGCGGGTAATGTGACCGCTGATGGGCACCACTCTTCCCTTAAAATTACGTTTCTCAGTGCTTTTCGCGTGAAAGCAAGCTCACCAGTCTCACATCTTGTAGGGACGTGAACACAAATGTCACCCCAAGTTCATCGCACCACTCCATCCAGAAAAGACCTGAACCCCGAACTGCTGGTGACGCCTCTCCTTAGGACTTTACAGATCCTAACAGAAGATGAATGACCACAGTCTCCCATTGGACCGAAACCTGAAGTTCGGACGGTTCAACTGACGATGAAATGTGCACAGGGCAGTCGGGTTCTGGCCGGCCCTCACACAAACTGTTTCACACAACCCTTAAAGCCTTGAACTTACTGCCGCAGGAGCCAGAATGAAGGGGCTCACAAAGGAGCAGGGCAGACTTTGCCATGCCCCCCAGGGCAGCCCAGCTCGGGCGGCTCCCTCCAGCTGAGCGCTGACAGCCGGGAGGGCTTACCACGACGGCCGCTCTGCCCCTTTCCTTCGGGTGCTCTCCAAGCACGTGTGAACAGTCTTTGTCAGGGACAGCAAAAACGGACCCTTGATCTGACTACAGGCAAGCTTGACACCGTGGGGCTGCCCACCCCCGGAGATGTAGGGTGCCAGGGGACCTTTCCTTGCGCATCGCCTGCCTGTGCAGAGAGCCAGCGCGCAGCCCTTCCTCCCCCTGGCACAGGCTGCCGCACTGCAACCGCTCTCCTGCTGCAGCAGAGGTATTTTTATCTCTCCTGAGTCAGAAACCCACGACAAGCACAGTTTGTCACAAGCTTCTGGGTGGAATTGGTATGTGCTTTGCAGCTGGATCACAGTGTTCCAATTTGGCTCAGTCCTGCCAATACAGCTGAGAGCAGCGCTCACTGGGAGCCCCCCTTCTCTTCTCTTGTGTGGCCACCCGAACCTTCTCGACAGGCTTTAAAAACCTGCTGGGTTTCAGCATAGGGTCATGGTGCAGAGATTAAGGATCAAAGCTGGTGCTTCACCAAGCTCTAATCTGCAATACAACTAATAATCAAAACAGTGGCTACAGATTACACAGGGGGATGCTGTCAGGCATTACTGGCTCATACAGGGGTCTGACAGTTCCCGGTTTCAATATAGGCAGGGCTGCTTGATCCACCCTATCAAGAAATACTTTTCCAACGACTACCTCAATCTGCCTGTCCTGCTTTTAACCATGCCTTTCTGCTGCAGGTGAATGCTCCTCTGGCATTTTTCTGTCTATCCTTGCAAGTGTATTAACACTCCATGGCAATAGGAGATCAAGAAAACTGAGATGACAAGTAAGAGATGACAAAACCTGACCACTTCATCCTCATGAAGTGTGAAAATGGTATGGACTCAGGGGAAGAGGAAGCAGGCAGGCTTTTGAGCTCATTCTTTCCTTTCCTTCTGGCTTAAGTCACTTCACGGTTTAATTCCCAAGAGCTACATCAGGTGAAAGTCCTCATGGAACAAGGTGGACCTACACCTGCCCCAGAGGAGTCATCCTCTCCAAACAACTTTGAGTGACAACAGGCTCAGGAAGTAAGTCATGAATTCTAAAAACATTTCATTACACTTTTCTCTGGAACCCAAAATTCCTCTTATTTTTTAAAGGGAAAAAAAAAATCCATCACCAAAACTTCATACTGGAAATAAATAACGCAGTTATTTTCAACAATACATTTACTATCGGAATCAACTCTTATTTCCACTTAAGAAGCAAGGTAAAGCACGCCGAATTTCCCTTTCAATCATTAGTAGAGCACATATCTGGTTTTTGGCATACTTATTCCTTAATTGTCAGCTTCCCTTTTCATAATTCTGAAGAACTGAGTTATTTTAATGGCACTTTAGAGTCATGCTAGTAGAAACAGATCTCTGGATCCTGGAAAATTAAATCTAAGAATGCCAATAAAAAGGTAAGCAAAACTACCCAACAGGGAAAGGTCCTATCTCATGGTTGTAATTATGAAAATGCGTTATAATCTGGAAAGTAGTTACACGATTATGAATTTTAATTTTAACACTGCTTTGTGTTACAGTACTCTAACAGAAACTGCTTATTGGTTTCACATAAATCAGCTTCCCGTTGTTCAATGCAAACCATTTTCTGCTGTTTACAAATAAAGGAGTACTGGGCTCACCACCTACCCTTACAGCCATTCACCTGGGCTATGTGCTCTACAGTAGTGTACACCAGAAACAGAGATGAAAGAAAGTTAAAGCCATAAAGCTAGCAACTGGAAAATTAAAATTGATACAACTGCTTTCAGATGACACAATTTTATAATGCTCATTCTTTTGCCACTGCCTAACTTTGTGAGTTTGGCTTTGCAAAGTAATGCTTTCCTTAACACAGACCAAATCTCCTCTTTCTAAAACCAAAGTGGATAATGAAATTTCTGTTGTACACACCTTCCTGACAACAGTTTGGGTCATCAGGCAGGTCCAGATCTTTAACTTTTTAGTATGTGAGATAATAAAGCCCCTGTCCTCAGGTAGCCCGAGTCACTGCAGAGATGAGTCACGATCCCTGAGAGCAAACAAGTGAAGTCACGGACTTGGGGCTTAACCCAAATCCTGCAGGAAGCTGTCCACTCCCAAGACACTCTCCTGCTCCAGGCATTCTGTGCTGTCTCTATTGCCTGTAGCTTGCAGGCTCCTCTTCTTACACCCTTGGCTGGCTTTTGATTCAATGCCTGCTCTCCATCAGTGGTTCCTGCACTCCCACCCGCCAGCAGTCTCCTCTCCAGAGCCCTTTCATTGTCCAACAAATTATCTTTATAACTTGCACTGCCTGAAGATACTGCCTGAAGATACTGTCTGCTACATACTGGATGAAAAAGGGGTAGAAATCTGAAGAGGAAAGTAATTTCCTTTCCACTTTCTTAAGTCTTAATTTTAATTTTTTTTAGTAGTTGTGTGTGACAAACATTTGCAATCACAATTGCACGTGCAGGGAGCAATATGCTGTGCAGACTCCATGAGGAAGGAAACTGCAAGGCTGTCATTCTTAAATTTAATTTCAGTATGTGGCTTCACAGGACTGAGGTGAACTGAAAATGGTATGACTGGAAGCAACAGCTGAGCAACTTCTCAGCAGAGCATGCAACCAGAGCAGCCTCAGTCCTGGACATTGTAGTGATTTAAGCACTAAAAAACCAAACCCAGCAACACAGCAGCCTTTAAACCACGACATCTGTTTATAGGTTCTACATCGTAAATGTGGACTTAAGGGGAAAAAAAAAAGGAAAATAGGACTGTAATGTGCTATTTCAAATGTTCCCATTTGTTATAAAACCTCAACCATAAAAGTGGTTCGGTCTAGGCCCTACTGGGGCTCTCCTTACTCGTCCCTGGAGTAGTCCTTCAGGGTGCAGGAGAAACAGCTGTTCCCTGGAGCACTATTTGCTCTCAGTGTTAGCTGGATAATGTATGCATTTTTTCTGGTACTAATCTCCCAATCAGTAAGTCTTATTATGAAGCCTTCACAGAATTGATTTAAAAGTCATCCGCGACTTGCAGTAAATTCCAATTAGTCACTCTCTGAAAGACACATTATGTAAGTTTAATCCAGTCACAGAGTTCAGTCAACATCGTACAAATTATCTTTCTAAAAAGGGAAATCAATGCGTTCCCATTTGTTGAGTAATAAAGTAGCTCTACTCCAGGAAGAAACCCCAAAAACCCAAACCCAAACCAAAACAGAAAAATTCAAGTCAGGTTAAGATCACAAGTCCTCAAATAACCAGGTTATAGTTGATTAGTTAATCCTGAAGCCCACGTGCATTTCCAATATAATGGAATGTTTAGTTTTCTGAGCACCTGGCTCCACGCTCAAACACATTATCATGTTTTCTTCAGAATGTGTGTGTAGTACACTGCAGGCTTTTCATTCTCAAATGGTATTTTCATGTTGTTATGACTAAATATGCCTTCATTGTTTCAGAATTTATATATAATATGATCCCTTCCCTGTATTTTAATAATAACCAGCATTATATTGCATGCATTTTTTAAAAACATCAAAGATGATGCCCTATTGAACATGTATCAAGAAACAAGACATTTGGTTTACTATGCAGTGAGCCGCTGTGCATTTTGCAGTATTCTGTTTCACTCTATAGCTAACTTAGCCAAATGCATTTGCTCAGAAAATCCTATGAACACTTTATGAGCATATTTTATGGCCTCAGTACACGATTTTCAAAAGCTAATCAGTCAGATTGTGAAAGTGAGCTCCATTTCCTCAATGCTGCTCTTAGTGGAAGTTTGTTCCATGCTAAATATAACTTCCCCAGTCATATCTTTCATAGCATTGTTCTGAAGGGGAAGGAAGAGCCCAAAATTTTACTTTTTAAATAAAAGTGTTGATATGCTGCTTTCAATGAATTTTCTTCACTTGCAGAATGCTAATGCCAGGCGTAGCCTCTGCCCACACGGTGTGAGCAGAGGCTAGGAATGCTATTAAAAGAAAGGTTCAGCCTGAAAGCTGACATCTCAGAAGCTGGGTGGGAAGGACCACCACACAGTCTCAGCCACCAGGGACTTCTCTTCTTGCTGCCATTCCAACACAGCCACATTTACCTGGCACATGGACACCTTCAGGCTCCCACAGTGCTCAAGCAGAATGGAATCCTCAGGCAACACAGAGCCCCGCTTTCAGTCCACAGTTACCACTGGGGAGTTGGGTTTAAGTCATGGTTAAGTGATGAAATCTTAATCCTGAGAGAAGTTCTGGTTTTTATAACAAAATTTTCCAAATGGACTGACTTTTAATTAAATCAGACCTTCCCCGCCCCCTCCAGTGAAATACTTATGGCAAAATCTAAAGAAATGGCTATTTATATTTTTGATAAAAGTGTATATGATTTCCATAGCTGGTAATGAATATTTTTATATTTAGAATTTTAAAAGAAGGTTTAAAAAAATGTTTAATTGAAAATTTAATTAAATAAATTCAGCCGAAATGTTGGCTTGACTTAAAGTAAGGCTGTTAAATTAAAATAAATAAATAAATAATCCAATACAAAATTTAAATTATGGAAAAAATGTTGCCTGATACTGCTGCTAGAAATTACTGCGTCAAAAGTGAGTTCCTTCAGTACTGTATTGTGCAATACAATTACAGTGTATTGGCATCATTTGGGAAGATTGTACGTTCCCAGTGGTGTGTTTACCATGCAGAGCATACTCATAAAAAGCAGAAGGATCTTAAGGGAAGCCAGTAGAAAAGTTCTTCTGTAGCTGTGCACCTAAAACCTACTGGTTACTGCAGCTGATGGGGATCTGGGTTTATTTTGTTCCTAGTGGCTGACAGGTTGCAGATTTGCTCCTGGCAGTTACTGATACAGGCCTTTGGAAATGACATTTCCAAACTGTGCACCAGCAAAAACCAGCCCCGTGGCTATTCCTCTCTTTCAGTTACTGGCAAGATAAAACCAATGAACACTTACTTTTCTGGATAGTGGCACAAAAGCAAGGCACTTTTCAGTGAAAAATACAACCCATTCTTTTCCTTGGGGCTGGGGGGTTATATTTTGGAATATAACTATGGATCTAGACATGGCAAAAATAAAATAAAATTTTCTCAGTACCTTCAGGAAGAAGTCCTGCTTTTGGTCTAGTTCTGGAGGACTTTGCTAATATCCAGGGACTTAGCTTTCAGCAACTGGCCCGCCATGTACAGGTAATTCCAGGGGTTTCCTCCACACTCCATAGGTACAAATCCCACTACAGATCCCATATACAGGGGTGTATGTGGGCATGTGGGAACATGCACAGGTAGGGTGTGATGTTGCAATCAATCTTGGTGCTAACCAGGTTTTATAAACTATAGCTACGAGTTCCTTTATGCAGCATAAATAGTGATATGCTTCCTCACAGCTGCATTGTGGATGGAGAAGTGCAGTCCTGCCCTCATCCCAGGACAAGCAAGAGCCACAGGGCCCTTCCTCGCAGTCACCAGTGCAAGATGTCCCCAGGGCCCCAGCTGCCTCTGTTAAAATAACCCACTGCTCCAACCCTTTCCTTAAAGACAGAGACCACCAGCCTGCTTGAAAGAGGCAGGATGTGACTGCTTGACAAAAGGAAAGCTGCCCCCAAGCTGTGTGACACTGAGGTGGGAGACGCCAATCAAACACCATGATAAAAGCTACCCAAAAAGCTAAGAAATGAGCTCCTAACTCTGGCTATGGTGTGGAAAGCAGTTCCCATGACTATGAGTTCAAGCTGAGGCATCAGCCTCAGCAACTGTCTCCTTCCTTTGCAGGAGCTCCTTACCACAGTCCCGTTCTTCTGCCTGAAAACAAACTGCATTAAAAGGGGGCCAACCCCAACCAAACCTAGAAAAGTACAGAAGGAGACCAAGAACTGGTAGAGGACAGAAGGCACCACCTCCCCACCTCAGGGGGCTGGCAGCATCACTGTTCCCCAGGCAAACCATTCAAGATGATTTGTGAAGAAGAAGAGAAGCATCATTAAACACTGGAATTTGTCTCCAGTAAATCCTCCAGACAAAGACTATCCTTTACAATTTTGCTTTCTGTCCTTCCCATCCACCCCTCCATCCTTCTTAGTTTTGGTTTTGGTCCATCCTATCTTCCTTCCCTCCTGCCAGGAGCCTGGGCCATGGAGGTGGAATGCTAAACAGTGAGTTAAATAAAGCATATACCTTGGTCAGGTATTCCTCTCCCTGGGCAAGGCAGGAGCAGAGAGACTGAGAGGACTACTCACATAGTTTAAGTTAATTATTACACCATGATGCATCGGTAGGCTGGAGCTAGAGAGATCTGTCCTGCAGCTGCAAGGCCTTCAGGAAGAGGAGTTGATGAAACAAGGAGCTCTGCCTAAGGGAGCAACCCTCACCCTGGTCAGCAACACAGAGCCTGTTCCTCAGCAGCTTCTTCATCTTGCTCTCATTGAGTCAGCATTTCCTATTTCAGTCGACAGCATTGCATTTTCTTCCCATCCCTTTGTCTGGGATATGTCTCCCTGCTGGTCTGCAGAGAGCTGCGCTGCTGTGACCGAGGCACGACTGACGTCCATTGCAGTGAAGGGTCCACTCAAAAGCCTCTTGACTCATGACATGTCAAGGCAGACTGTATTCCAAAAAGACCTTACAAGAAATTTATAAATGCCATGTGCTCTATAGGAGTGATAGCAGTTAAAATGTAATGCAAATTGGCAGCTGCATGAATGCTCCTCTTTTGGCAAATGCTCTTTATTACTGATATACTAAATTAAAGTATTGTAAGAGAAAACAGGCTGTTAAGACTAATCTTTTGAAACCACAGAGGACTGGCAGTTTTATTCCTCATCTGACCCACACTGTTATAAGGATTTCCTCAAATAAAAGGAAAAATAAAAATAAAAGAGAAGTTTAACCATACTTTTTGATGAGGAAATAAGGAAGTTACATTTCCTTTATAATATCTATTTAGGAATCTTATTGATAAAAGCAGTTTTTACAATCAACCTCTGTTACCTTTTTGTAACTGAAAATGTCTACACTTAGGGATAATGAAAATCATGTAATCCACAAGGTCTTTCTATTCGTATATTTATTAGGTGTTTTTTAATTTTTTCCTTGTGGAATAGGAGTTTTGGCTACTGGTACAACATGGGCAAATGGTATGGAAATTTCTTTTTATGTCTCATCAATATTTTCTTACCTGATATGTAATTCTCATTTCACATTAGTCTTGACTGGCAGTCTAATGCATCTAATATTAGCCTTTTTTTGTTCTACATGGTAATTCAATTTAGACTAATTCAATGTATGTTATAATTGAAAACTGCAGCTCATTAATTTCTAAACACTCTTTGTATTTCAGACTACATCTGCTCCTTTGGCACAGCCTCTATTTTGAATCTATCCACTTCTTCCTGAATAAGCTGTGTTGCTATGATACATGTGCTGTCACAGTTTCTTTCTTAATCATACTTTCAGTCCATAATCATACTTATTTAGCATAAATAAGAGTAAGAATGCAAAGTCTCCTAATCCTTCCTGAATTACCATTTGATTTGAACCGATGAGTCAAGGTGAAAACAATGTTTAACCTGAAGGAGTACTAGAGTTGTCAAATGGCTATATGCAATGTGCTTGCAAAATTTATAATGGTGAAAACCTGCTTATGGACCACCTCACTACAGAAAAATTAAACAGTGGGGTAACCCCCAGCGCTCACCAACACTCCTCATGGACCCTGGTTACCAGTGTTGTAGCTCCATGTGTGTCCATGGGCATGGCTGCACCAGTGGGTCAGGGTCTGTCTGTTCATTTTATGCAATTAGGCACACTTGGAGAATCAGGTGGGCTGATCATCCTTCAAATGAGTCTCATGTGGACTCCCACTTCCTTGCATAAATCTCTATTTAAATCAAGACTGCTTTGAAACCTGCAATGAATGAAAGCAGAGTGGAATTGGCAGTGGAGTTAGTCTGCTCCCAAAGTCACATTATCAGTTATTAACCAATTATCAGTTTATTTCTACCCATAAAGTCTTCCAATCCCTGATCACATTCTCAGAAAAGGCTCATTTCACTGCTGTTGACCAGTGTTCCAATTTTCTCCTCTCTCCTTTTATACATACGGTTCATCTTTCTTATTTATTCCCTTTAAGTTTCTTAATTAACATTTTTAAATGCTTCTGTCAGGAAAATTTTTCATATAAGGGCAGTAAACATCCCATTTCCCTACAGAAAGCTATGACTGTTAAAAATTCTTGAGACAGGCACTCAAGAAATCATCTCAAATGGTCAAACACAGCATCTTTGAAACAAATTTAAATAACCACTTGATTTGAAAATTGAATGATTTTGAATGATTCAAAATGGGGCTGGCAATGCAACTCCCCATCATAAATCTTGGCTATACAGAATATTTACCTTTCAAGGGAGAAGCACTGACACGTGGACAGATCATACAACCTCTGTTACACAGGAGAGACTCAAGGGGTTTTTATTTTTTTTTCCCCCAGCAAGTCTGTGGTTTCTTACAACATATTGTTTAGTTGATGTCTATTTTCAGTTGAAATACCCTAGTCCCAGGTCCCAATCTACACCTGGGATTTCAGATGCATGCGGCCTTTGACCAACAGCTTTTGAGTACAGGTAATATCAAAGCTAAAAGACTAAGTTTAGGGTATATTTGCATCCCTTAAATTCAGTGGAAATGAACAAAATGTTAAACCAGCACAACTTCTTTCTTTCTTAGCATGCTTTTCATCTTACCTTACAGGGCAATCTTTAATTTGTACTGCCACCATCAACTAGCACTTTAAAAATGACACTGCTTATCAGATTTCTAACGCTGAAGCCGTGTGAATTCTCAACAATAAAAACAGCCCAAGAGAATTAACCCATCAGGTCCATAAAAAATTATCCAGTAAGCTCTCAGCACGATCAGCTTACTGAGCAGTGGGTCTGCCTTGAGAACCTCAGTGTGGCAGAGGTGACTGGAAGCTCCCAGGCACCAGCTGCGACCAGTGCTAGCAAGGATTTGGGTGGAAGCTGGAGGGAATGAGAAGCTGTCACTTAAGAGGCTGAGCACTTGAAACACAACAACACAGGATACTTTCTGCAATTTTTGAGCATTTGCATTAAAGACTTTGCTACTCTAATCATCATCCAATTCACAGAAACGCCTGAATGCAAATGTAATTCACTATCATATTAACTTTGGGAAATGGCTTCAAGACTTTTCCAGCAATGTAAAATCATCAGAAATCTTCTACCAATAAACTATTTGACACATGATATAAAGCATAGAGCTCTTAAAATGTTTCACCATTACATGCAAAATGGAAATTGCGAACAGAGCCTTTTCATATTTTCACAGAATTCCTCCACTCCCCTCTCAGGAAGGGTAAAAGCTGCTTGCCTCTAAGTGCTACTAATCTAATTCACAAATTGGAAAACATGAAAAAATTTATTAAATCACATACACATATGACTAAGGCTTAATAGAGGACATTATACTCTGTGATACTAGCTCTAAGGTTCCTTAGGCAACTTATTTCTAACTGCTTAAGCTCCAAGAAAATGCAATAATAATCCCCACTGCACAGCAATATAATCGAAGTGCATTATAATATGAACTTCACTATTAGAAACACATCATCCTGTGCTTCTCTTGGAAATTGTACGGAAGTTGATACTGAGAAATATCAATACTAACATGATGAAGATTAGAGCAACAACTAAGAACTGAGAACCAGATTTTTCAGCGTGGTGATTCTTACCTTACTGAAACATTAGGACTGCAGGAACACTAAATGCCAGAAGCAACGCTGTTTCTAACTGCTGATGCCATGCAGAAGAAAGGTTAAATATGGAAAAGTTTAATGTTCTGAAACTTAATGATCAAAGGAAGACTTTGCAAAACTGTCAAGAGTTGCTGTCTTTGCTGATGACAAGTGTGACAGGTTTGAAATAATAGGAGCAAGTAGTTTGTTGAGCTTAGTAATAAAACTGCTCTCCTTACTTTGTTCAGTCAGAAAACATTCAGCTAGAGACTAAAATTAAGCATGAGAAGTTTTAGCTGAAAATAACTTTTTTCTTGTGAAAGATTAAAAAGAAAGAAACAAGGACCAGAACAGATCAGCTTCTGTGGCATTAACCACAAGAAAAATGTTGTTCTTTTTTTTCTTTCACAGTCTCATACTTGTTTTAGGCACACCTAACTACTTCTCTTTCTGCTACCACCTCTAAAGCAAGCATTTCACTCTCCATGGGTCTTATACATTTGGCAACCATTTATGAATGGGCAATTATTAGTGGAGCAGATGTGCCTGCCTATCAGGGCATTCTCTAACTGGATGGGGGTGACACATCAGGCCACCACAGCTCCACATCCTTTCCATCCCTGTACAGAAGCCAAAAGACATGCATTTGTACTTGGAAGCATGTAAACAGTGACCAGTGTAAAATGCTTTCCCCACTCCCATCTAGACACACAAAGAACAAACAGCAAGGAGAGAAAGGCGTTTATCTTAATAAAGAGAGACATCACTGGAGAAAATCCCTGGTAGTCAGACTCCTAGCACAGGTTTGAAGTGGCTACACAGAGCTGCAGAAGGCATAAAATGCAAGATATTTCATATATTAGTTCACAGCCAAAGGTGCTACCAACTGCACTGCCCCAGCTTCTCCTTGGGCCTCTCATGTTGTAGGAGTGACCGGACCTGACCCTGCCCAGTTTATGAGACTGGACACAATCCTAGCCCAAGGTGATTATCACCAGCTATACAGTGTCACGTTATAAAGTTTAAGTGAGGTAAGAAACTTGTAAATAACAAAATTATCCTTTTATAGGGCTCTTAATTCAACAGTCCAGTCTGTTTCCTGTAGAAGTGATTAGTAATAGAAAATAATTAGGAGATGCCAGATGGGAGGAGGAGTTAAAAAAAAAAAGACCCCAAACTCACACAGCTAAGGAATGAGAACAACAAACGAAGGAGCTGCCAACTAGCAACCCACCGCAGCCCCCCACCATCCAGAAAGCCCTTTGCACAAGCAATAAATCAGAACCACACACCTGCTTTAGAGGCTGCTCTGAGAGAGACCCACCTTTTCCTTCCTGTGGCCACTGCATGGATTATTCTGTTGTGAGAAGGCATAAAAAGTCAAGGGTAGCCACAGAGTTTTTTTAGAAAAAGGGGTAAAGAAGATTGTAATTTACTTCTGTGTGTCTATGTGGCTTCCCCACTGTACATCTAGGTGGCCTTTTTGGAAGCCTCAGGTGTAAGGCCCATAGGGAAGGTCAGCAGCAGGCTTCCAGAGCGTGCTAGGACTGCAGTCATGACAGCTCTCCATTGCTCATCCAGAGCTGAGCTGGACCTCTGTATTTTTATGTCCCAAATACTAAGGTCCACTAGGATGGGAAAGCTCATCCTCACCCTGAAGGCTGAAAGCTGTCCTCTTTGGGTCTTCAAGAACAAAGGGAGGGTCCTCCCTCTTCCCCTGTGTGTCTTCTTGCGCTAGCCTATCCCAGTCACAAAAGAAGGAAATTTCTGCCAGTACATGTAAGAGAGGCTAGGGCCATACAATACTTTTTGAAGCGCATTAAAAACATAGCCAGATCCAAACCACCACGCATTAGAAACCCTGAAAAGAACTGAGCTGAGGGCTTCACACTGACTGACCTCACAACACCAAGAAACACAGGAAAAGAGTAACAGTTTATTCACTGCTAATGGTTTCATTTTATCAGTAACAACACAAGCATTATTCTTGAGAATTAATTGCACAGCAACTGTACTGCTTTACAGCCTTTTTAACAGTTCTGCACACTATTCATCTTACAAAGGCTCAATCAGGCACAGGGCATATGCTGAGGGTAATTACTCACCACACTTCTGCTGAGGGTCTGATGTGTGAGTCTGAAAGACTAGCCCCCCTCAATTTCACATGGCAGCTGCCTGTCTCAGTATAATTTGACACCAAACTTTCTGAAGACTGTATCTTTGTGTACACATCTCACATGTCAGATCATAAAAGGTCCACACTTAGCTGAAAAAGCAGAAAATAACTTGAAAGGTCATCTCAGCAAGCAGTGAAGTGACTTGCACCCATGACAAAAGGCTGAAGCAGGATGCTGATCCTCAGCTGTGTTTACCTTCAGAACACAGGGAACACCTCTACAGGAGGAGCACAGCAAGGGGAGGTGCAGTCTGTGTGAAATGCAGGCTGACCTACGGCACTCCCCACTGTCTGCAGGCTGTGGAACCTGTATTTGTTCTGAGCCTTGCCACACTGGATCAGCCACAAGCAATCAGGCTACCAGCACGAGCACACAGTTTTACTTCACGTTAATCCCCCACATTATGGTGTAAGCATTACATTAACGTGCTCTGGAGGTGCAGCACACACACAGAAGCAGGCAAGTCCTGCAGGGCTCACTGGAATCAGCCAGGAGGCCATTTGTAACCTGCAGGAATTAACAGAGCACGGCTGAGCACGAACCAGAGCTGGCACCAACAGAAGAAGAAAGAATTTGGCCTGAGAGAAACAGGAGAACTATGGGACAGTGTTTAGCACTGGAGGCCCAGTTAGAGACCCTTAAAAAACAAGTTTTGCTTCTTAATTTATCTTTTATAAGCATGAGATACTGATAAGAGTAAACTAGATATTCTGTGTGTGACCTGGGGTTTAAATTAGCAAAGTGCATGCTTCATTTGGAAGCTCTGAATCTTAAAACAAAATCAGTATATACAAGCTTTTTTAGTGAATCAATTTTACTGCCATAATGAACACAAATAAGGGCTTGGGTGATTATAAGTAGAAAAAGCACTCTGCAGTTTGGAGAAAAGAATTTTCTTTGTGCTGATGTCTGAACACTGGGCAACACGCACTTAACTCTCCCTTCTTGGGTATTAATAAACACAGGGTTAAATTAAAAACATGTATGTTTATAAAAAGGCACTGTAACCATTTGCAGCCCCAGCTTGAACTATACGTGCCATATAATATCATATATGACACTGGCTCCCCACCAACATGAAAGGTAATGCACAGAAAGGAACGATGAGGAAGATTGGGGCTGGAGCAATCTCTTCTGAGCACGATGTTGCTGATATGCTGGAGCAGCTACCTAAAAAGTAGGCTTGTCTTTCATCCTGCTAAGAACTTTCTTGGAATTGACAAAATTGCCTGTGCTTTGAAGTCTCTGCTGAAAGATGGGCTAAACCCAGAAGAAATAAATAGAAGTTTCTGCCTTCCACAGAGTTATGTTTTATTTATAAATTACATTAAAGTTACAGAGTGATTGTCACGGACACCCGCGCAGGGACTGGAAAGGAACATTTGTGAGAAAAGAGTTGACAATCTCCTTAAGTTAACCCATGGGATTCTTCAGAGCTCAGTCTCCTTCATCTTTAAATGTACTTTAGGGTAAACATTCATGAGTTGCACTTCTAAAAACATTATTGCTTCATCTTTACCCTTGTTATAGCTATGGCTTGTTTAGATGTTGTGTACATTATACACCCATCTTTTCTTACAAGTTAATTCAAGTAAATGGAAATATTTCAAACAACTTCCAGCATGAAGATTGCTTCAGCTCTCAAAGCACACTTTCCTCCCTGATTATTAAGACCAGGTCTCCTTTTTAGCCCCTATCAGTTCCAGAACTGGCATTACTGGGCACCAAACAGTGCCATTCAAAGCTGCCTTCCTCCATCACAGACCTCGATAAGGGTGCCTGTGCTTCTGTGACAGCTACTGCAACTTCCTCGGCTACTGCTGCTCAGTCCTGTCACTGGAGATAAAATAAGCCACGGTGAAGGAAAGGTTTAAGCAGATCTACTAACAGATTTGACTGAGAGCAAAAGTAGAAATGTAGTAGTGTCATTAATGAAAATATAAGTGTCAGTTTAAGGTTGGAAAGTAAGACTGGTCCCTCTGCAAACACTCATAAGTATCACCCTTGATTTTTTATCTGTGGTCTATCATGGATTCATTAGACGTGCACACCGATCCTGCTGAACTTTGTGACCTGGATTATCTCTGGAGGCAGGTGTAAAAGCATGTTTCCTACTACAAGTATACAGATTTACATTTTCAGATCTCGTTGCACAGAGTTGCAGAAAATCAGCCTTCTTTATTATGGAGGAAAAAATGGTATCACCAGCTAAGGTAATTGAAAACAGAAAAAGAAGATTGCTTTTGTTGGGTGACTGCTGCCACAAACCTTCTCTCAATTCTTTCCATCTATAGGAATTGAATGGAAGGTAGTACAGTCTAGAAGGGGTCTTTAATTGATTTGCAGCCACTGAAGTTTCTTGAAGAAATAGCACATATCACCAAAGTAAACATGAATAAATGTGATTCAGTTGCTATCCTAACATTTACCCCAGCATTTCATTTTGAAAGACAGAATAACTCATAACTAATGATTTCATTTTTTCATAACAAATATTAAATCTTGAATCAATCAATCATACAACTTCTTACACATATTATATATATTATAAAGAAATCAAAAACATGTCAAAATGAAAAAAAATGTTTTGCAGGGCTTTAAAGAAGGACTTTGATATATATTTCTAGATATTGACTAATTTCTGAGAGCTACCATTTTTATAAGGTGTTTAACTGAATCAAGTCATCTGCTCTGAGGCCATAATTACCTTTGAGAGTAGGGAATGTTCAGAGAACCATCAGTATTCAAGGCACAGGAGGAATGCTAAATCTTATGATACTGGGTATTATTTCCACTTCCACACTAGGTCATAGAGATTGAATCCACATGGGAAGCCCTCTTCTAAATCATTCTTAGCCCTCTCTTAACACACAGACCACGACGGCCCCACAATTGAGTTCTGAACAATCTGCAGACTGTTTTGGGAACCTGCATCACCTTTTTAGCGCAGCAGCTTAAATGTCTGTTTGGGACATTCAAGCAGGACAAGCACTCTCTTGTTTTCAGTCTCTCCTCGTCCAGTTATCTCTGACTATTTAGCAATTCCTTCATAGGTTATGAAAAGCATTAAATCATTAACCAGGAATTTTAACTTTTAATATATGCTTGTACATGGTATGCAGTCATATTCTTTCTCATAATCAGTGAAGCACATGTTGTGCAGTGGATTATATTCTCATGCTTGTCCCATTAAAAATTGCATCTTACATCACTCCACAATATGGTCTCTTGCACAACTCAGGAGTATTGCAATCTGTGTCTTAAAATCTTTATCTAATAATTGCATAAGTTTTGACTTTTCATCTCTTACAGTCTTTAAATCTTTCTCCTTTACTAGGGCTCATTTTTAATATATTGCATATGAAAAGTGTCACCCAACACATACTGAATTCTTCCAGCATACGTTAATTGCAGAAGGGAGCAGGGAACAAATAAAGTATTACAGGTGCCTGCTGGGAGTCATCTAACACAAAATGCAGCATTTCCTGCTACTGCCCCACACCAAACTGAAGACTGGGTGAGTGCCCTTTTATATTTCATTCTCAAGCTTGGGGTGTATTCTCTAGCTGCCCAGTTTCCATGCCAGAAAGTGAAACTCCATTCCCACCAGCTGTTCCACAAGCTCTGACTGTGTCTTTGTGTCTCTTCTTTCCTTCTTCTGAAGGACTTATATTCCATACACCACCCACACATGATTGGTCAACAGTCACAGGCACAAAATTTAGATTTGTATCTGAACAGGCTCAGAGTCTGCAAATCTGGAATCGAATTTTGCTCAGGATGATCGCGTTAAAGTCCCAGACTTCTTTCTCTCTTTACAGAGGAGGAAGCATACCATGCAGGGAGAAGCTCTGTGACTACATTACAAAACTGATAAAGATGCATTAACTGCCAAATGCTGTACACACTGAGGAAATTTTCATCCTCACCATGGGGCTAATGGGCCCACAGATCTTGCTGCTTGGATCATAAGACAATGCTTGTTTCGTGTTATACTGTGAACAATTTCCATTGCAATTCAATGATACTCTCTTTATATTGGACAACAGGAATCAATCTGCCACCCCTGCCACCAAAAAGAAAGAAAAACTACTTGATCTATTTATAAATGGCTGCTTGTTCCAAATGCTGAGGTTGCTAGTGGGATCAGGTGTTGGTCATGGGGCTGAATGCCTTACTCTCTGTGGAGATTTGCTGGGTGAAGTAACATGCAGGAAAACCTGTGCCATCTTCCCACCAAACCCCTGAGAGGTGCAAAGACAGCAAAGATGTCACCTCTGCGCCACGCCATGGTGAGAAAGATCACACTGTACTGTCCCCATGCAGCCACAGATAGCAATCCCAACTGGATAATGACTCAAAAAGTAAATTGAAATCTCCACATGTAATTATCTTGTGATGTCTGTGTGCCTCAGTGTGTTCACATCAATATAGTTCCAAGACAAAATAAAGAAGAGTATTAAAACCTGGGCTTCAGGACTGAAAACACCACTACTGTTGAACTGTTTTGTGGCTGAAGCCCCTTTAGTCACTTGTAAATTCCCTATGAAGAGAGTGGGACGCTGAGATTATGTGTCTAACCTGTCTAAAGGTTTTTTCACATAAAATTTCAATCTTTGAGAAATATTCAATAGTCCTTAAGCTATTTAATGAAAAATGTTTCAAAACAGTATGTATACCTTGTTGGTGAGTGACATAACACAATATAATCCATGGAAAAAACAGCATTCTTCAACACTAATCATGAAATCCCTTTACTATGAACACTTTTTCATCAATCTAAAAAATGTAAAAGAACAGAGTTCTGCTGTCACTTGAACGTTTCTAAATGCAGGAAGAGTTAATTTTACCAAAGAAACCCAAAGTGGTGACTTCCAGAAGACTTAGAGAAGATTTTTACCCAGGCTTTGCATTATAATAAACTGCCTGTGATAATATGCAAAAAAAATCCTTTTGAAACAGCACACTGGAACAGCGGCTGTCAGGAACTGTAAGTGATAACTCACCCCTCTTTTACTGGTACCTAACAGGCAAGAAATTGGATATTAAACGTGGTCAGCTAGCCTCAATATCCCAGCAGTATTTTTTTTGTCAAAATGATCTGATAACAGTGAAGATCCATACTTTAAGCTAAGTTGGGTGCTTCATCTCTCAGCAAATTCAGTGCAGAATGACAGATTCTGCTGAAGGAGGATTTGAAGGACCAAAGCTATGAGCCTCTCTCTCTGTGGACTCTGCATGGAGCTTAGTTTCACTGTAATAGTCAGGTATGTTGGAAATTGTCAGTCAGACCTTTCCTCCACATCCACAAAAACTAAAATCACATATTTCTGATTGGAGAGACAAAAGATCCCAACTAAGGTTAGCATTTCTTCTGCACACTGTAAGCATATTAGATAGTCCTAATGTATATCATTCTGAAGTCTGTGAAATAGGGGAACATATTAGACTATTATACATGCATTAACACCTACACGTGTGTAAAAATAACTTTAAAAAAGACTTTCATTTGTCAGATTTTCAATAAACAAAGTATTTCATTTAACACAATGGCATTTACATTATGCTTTCCTTTTATGTTTAGTCTCTGAAACACAAATGAAATTTCAGGCAGCTGCTTTGTCTGCCCAGTACATTCCCAACCTCCTTCAATATTTTTATGTTCAGTGGTTCTAAGATTTCTTTCTTTTTTGTTTTTCTTTTATAATCCAGGATGCAATTACTTCTCAGCTGATACTCCAACTCTCTGAAGAGAGCAATCCTTTGTAAGTCTGGCTGAGGCCAAAAATAGCTCTGTCAGCTTCTGACAGGCTGAACTTAGCCAAGTGAAATGTTTTAACATTTTATCAACTTAATGAACAGTCTTATTTATAATGTGGACAACTTTACTGTCATTATATGCAGACTGCTGAATAGATTATGGAATGCATTTGTTTGGGGAAAGCTGAATATATTAAGAAATAAAGTGCAATTGTCTTATATACTGTAAATAATTTTAAAATTAAATATTCTTTGCCCATTTGAAGTAAAGGGGGGGCTTAATGGTAATATCTATAACTATAAAAACACCTGAAGAATCACCATGACAAATAACTAACCTCCAAATCATGAAAATCTGCAATATGCAAAAATTACCATTACAAAACTCTATAACCAGTTTAAATATTACTGTTAATGTAACACTGGAAGTAAATATGTAGACTAAATAGCTGCAGAGACCTTTAGTACTTTATAGTAGAGAGGAAAGGTTAAAAGTACAAAATAAAAAGTCTAATAGAAAAAAAGCATGGGTTAACAATTGCTTACCCTCTTTTCTGCTACCTCATCCTCTCCTGTAGACTCTTTGCCATCATGTTCATCTCTCAGGGCTGGCATATGCTTTTTGTGTGCTGGCTCTCTGTTTAAAGTTGTATATCCTATGTGTTCATAAATTGGATTAATTGTCATCTTGGAAATGTATTCAGCTGCCTTCGTTTCAATATAAAGAGTAATCAATCCATCTGTCACCAGGTCATGGATGGACTCAAAACGTTTCTCCCCAACAAAGTGTTTTCCATCGTAGTAGAGTCTGAAGTTTCTGGTTTGACTTCCAAATCTGCCTCAATGAAATGGGAAAGTTGTTTTTTTTAAAGAACAGTAAGCAGAATAAATCAGAGTAAGCAAGCCTTTGCAAACAATTAAAAACACTTTATCACTTAAAGCTGTGACTACGCTCTGTGTCTGGTCCAGCCGGGCTGGGGAACTACTGCTTAGCCCAGATAGGAAGGAGAGATCAACAACAACTGCAGACAGATAGCCAAAACAGTTACTGTCCCAGAAGGAGCTGTTTGTTCTTGTATTCTTTTAGCCTTTCCATTATCTATGGAAAAACTGAAAAATTACTTCACACTCTTAATGGCTTTTTTTAGTGCTTCACTACTGTATCACTGTAGTCAATTTGCTTGGCTCTGATATGAAGAGTTCTCATAATAGAGTCCTGTATTCCAGCCGATCAATACGGAGTTTTGATGCCGCCTCGGACCTCTGCTCCCCCGCCTGCTTGCAGGAAGAGGCCATTCAGGGTTCAGCTGAGCTCCAGTGCCAACAATTACACTGAAGCACAACTGCTGCCAGAACCGGAGCAGCACAGGACAAAATGGCACAAGGGCAAGCATTCTTTATTCCTGGCCAAAGGCCCAGGACTAACTCTTCAAGCTTTGTACAAAAGTCCTTCTGTGTTATGCTTGTTAAGTCCCAAGCTTCAAGCAAAACTTTGTAATATACAGGATATATAACACGAAAGCTATCCAACACCAGCCGTTCTGCACCAGGATGGAACAGCATTTTGATACAGGCTCTTAGCAACCATAAGAATGCTGATTTTACCTGAACAGTAGCATATTTTTAAAAACTCCACTTAGAATCTGCAACCATTTTCTGCCTCAAAGCAATCTAAACATGTGAAAACACACCAGTGTTTGCACTTGGCAGCATTTCCTGCAGAGAAGATGGAGGCAAGAAGCTGCTTTCACAGCTCACTCCAGTGTTTTTCCTTGGTCAGACAGCAGCAAGGGAATTGGGCCCCTTTATGAGGTCAGATCTGCCAAATAAGTGTTAAGAACTAAATCTGAAAAGATGGATTGGTTTCACTTTACAATCAAATGCTTCATTGAAGATGTTAAGGAACACACTAAATAATGATACTTAGCTGAAGTGGCTCCTCTTCTCAGCGGGGCCTCGCCAAACAAGGGAAAGCATAATTTTAGACCTTGCCTCAGGTGAAATATTGCATTCTTCTTGCAAATATAGGCAAAAATACATAGTTCTGTAGTCTGTATTTTTTTCTCTGTTCTAAATCAAAATGCCAAACCTTCCTATCCACTTATCAATAGTCTGACAGTGACTGCAACTTCAGAATCTGCTATTTCTACATAGCACTCAAATATAAGGGGGCCCTCAGGAATGTGCATCCTGCTCAGTAAGGAAAGAGGACACAAGGTGTAGGAATTATGTGGGCATTTTCCTGCAGATTAACTGGTACTTCCATGCATATTTTTATGCCACACAAACTAAAAGTTCATTGAATCAAATGCGAGAAATTACAAAATGACAGAAAGAAATACATTTTTACCCAACGCTAATTTCATCACAAGATGCAGGTCTGAGTGGATACAGGTCTTTCAGAAAGTAGAAAGAGAATGTCCTAAGCTATAGCAGGAGGGGTAGATGCATTCAGACTTACTCTTCAGGGCACCTTTATACTCAACACAGTGTGTGGCAAACAGGCTTTGACCACAAGACGTCCTGTACAACCTTGACTGTCAGAGAAGTCAACATGAGCCAAGAGTGCTCAGCACTCTGCAGTGCCAAAGTGAGCAGCCTTCACTCTCATCTGCTCAAGTCAGTGGCAATAATGCACACTGAGCACATACAAGCACCTTGATGGTTCTCACTCCATCGGGAGAACCAAATAAGTTTGAAGGTGAAGAATAATGGGCCTTAAATGACGATATATATTAGAATTACTTATATTAAGAGATGCAGGTGAACTGCTGCTCTAATCAGTAACATCTGCTCTGACTACTTAAAGCAGAGTTCTAAGCAAGCTGGAGGTCACTTATTGCTCTTAGCTTTCTAAAAGAAAAAGTATGACACTAATTTTATCAAGAGAGGATAAGGCATAGGAAAGCATCACAAGGCCTATTACTAAGTACACATAGTGTCTTGATTTTAGCAACATCCCTCAAAGTCTAAAACCAGTTCTGAAGAACAAGACCAAACGCAAAAAACAAACAGAACTTCTTAAAAGATTAGCTGTCTTCCCATCAGGATTAGAAGGTGCATCCTCCTACCCCAGGTATGTTTTACTGAGCAGCCCCTGTGCTGTAGATCTGTTCAGACTGCTACACATGAAGTGTGTCTTTGAGAGATACTAAAAGGAATAGAGTTTCCAAGACATGAGTGGTTTGCCTTTATCTAATTTCCCATTTGTTACAAATCAAATTTTTTCTCTATTATTTTCTAATTGGATACATTGTGGAGAAATGTACTGGTTTTCAAATAGAATCCTACTAGTAACAAGGAGATAAACCCCCAAAATCCCCACAAATCAACGAAACACCAATCTTTTACAAAGACTGTACCATGAATAATGTGTCTGAGAATCCTGTTTTATTTCTTCCAAACTCCTTTAAATTCTTTCCTGACCAAACAATGACTCTATTTTTATCAAATTACAATATAAAACGAACATACATGTTCAATTGAAAATTATTAATCAAGATTCAATCCTCAGTCCCTTCAGTCTTACTTAAAACTATGGTTTAAATTTTTCCACTAGCAAGACTATTTCCTCATGTTTACTTTCTGTAACATTCCTGCAGCTTGGTTAATTATACATCACCGTGGCAACTAAGTAGAGCCAAGATTTGATATTTCAACTTCCTGATGCTCTCCTCCTAAAGGCAAGTACTAGTACCAGCTGTTTTTTGTTTAGTAAGTAGAAAGTGGGACACAGATAAAGTATGTTCTCTTTTGGTTTATACAGGGGAACATTAGATGTTTTTCCAAGAAAAGGAATTAGACCTCTGACATGTCAAACAGCCTCATTGTGTCCACTGCGCATTTGTTTGCAAGCAGCAGGACTACAGATAAAAGACTTTTTTTATTCCAAGTTGACTGAAAAGCAATCACTGTCTAGTTCCTTTGGTTGCCAGTGGGGCAGAGTAGATAACGTGGGAAAATGTATTAAACGGTAGAGCAAATGTGGCTGGTAGTAAAGGAAAATAAAGGACTGAGGGGTTGTATTAGGTATCATACCATGAGAGAGACAGGCTTCAGAATCAGCCACCTACCTGTATGCAGCATTCAGTGAAGAAACAGAAGGAAGAAGTGAAGGACTGAGAGCCCACACACCCTCTCTGACCATCTGAGAAGATGGATTTTATAGTCCACATACAGAATTGTACAGTAGCTTTTCACCACTTTCACGGGCTATTTTATGATGAGAAGAATTTCTAGACAAAGGCATTGTTTAGAATGTGTAGCTGCAACCAAATGACAAATTTAATGCCCCTCAGGACTACTCGTGTCCTTATTTCCAAGCAACTTCATACACTGAACTGGTAAAACTTAAGTCTGAGCCTAAAGGTCAGTTGGACTTAATCTTCCCTCGGATAAAGAGTCTTAATGTGCTTTGCAGCCAGAAGGCAGAATTCTTAAAATTAGGTGCCAGAATTTCAGTTTTATCTTCTGAAAACTCTCAACCAACACTTATGACTAGAGTCTTGACACTCCATAAAAAACCACAGGAATATAAGCAATCTTGCAATCACGAATGTCTCTTAATCATGCTGTGTTCTTGGGAGTGAAAACAAATTATTCCACAGATCCTCTTTTGGCCCATTTCCTTGTCAAAGAAACACAAGCCTTGCATGCAGCCAAAACCTCTTCTACACAATTATCCCTGAAGGTCTCCAGCTCCTGAGAGCAGCGAATTTTTTTTTTTTAAATATCCATTGGCAACAACATTTCTGATGGTGGCCAGGGAACTGTGGAACTTGCCAACTTCCCAGAATACCTGCCTGACAAATAACATAGTTTTCAAAACCTGAGCAGTATTTTACAAGAACACAATATGTGTAAATGAAATCAAATGCATTAGGGGCTAATACAAATGGAGACAAAAAATCCTCACTGATATGGCTGGGAAGGGTGGCAGAGTACAGTCACTATGGATAGTTTTCCAGAGCCATTTGGAAGGGAGGTACTGGCCAGCTGAATGCTGCTTGATGAATATTAATTTAGTATAAAGTTGTTATTCCTAGAACCTGGTAAGACCCATGCACTGGGCTGAATGCATGATACTTTAGTTCAGTGTGGAAAAAGTATGGCATCCTTCAAAACAGAAAACAAATCTCAGACCTGGTACTGCAACGTGTCTGTCCCCTGCCAATGCAGACACAACCTCTGACTCCCTCTGTCTAACCTGGATCAAACAAAAAAGTTCAGAGCTTGCATGATATCACTGATAACAGCTTCTCAGCTCTCTCTCTCAACCGAGGCTGAAGACATCACTGCCCAAACTTCCTTGTCCAAGAGGGAGAACAATACTGCATAAATAGTGTGCTGCCAACAGCAGGCAGTGAGGACCAGAGCAGTGGCACTTCCCTGTGGATCATAAGCACTGTCAGGGACAAACCAACTGCTCTAGGCATCAGCAGTAGGCAACAGTTGCTGAAAACAATGAAGAAAAAGTGTTATCAGCCCTTGGTACCTGTAATGGAGCATTTCACAAATAAATCTAACAAAATAAGAGAAGAATTCTTTTGCCTCGATGTATTATTTCACTATTAACAGCTGATTTTCACCACTGTAAAATTTTGAAAAAATATCAGCTGATCAAGGACTATGTATGCTATGAATATGCAGTGAGATCACTTAATATTTCAGGTAAAAGTTACTGCTCTTGATAAGTGGTAAGCATTTGAAAATAATCTGTTTGGTTTGAACAGATGTATTACCTCTTCTTAGAACTGTGCTTGCGTGCCTTATTCCATTTAAACTTGATATAAATTGCTGGGATTGATTTGATGTTTGAATCAGAATCAATACCAATGTTCTGGGCAATGTTTTACTGCCTTTTCTACCTGATGAAAGTTCCATGCTTCCTGGAAATAGACTCACTGTGGTTAGTGGTTAAGACACATTTGAATTCTACATGCGCATGGGAACATATGAAAAGCCTGATATCTCCTCTTTATATGTTAGCAGTATTTGGAGACTTGTGCCAGTTTGCCTGGATAAAGATCATCTGGAAATGTTATCAGCAGGAACGTTACTAACTTTCACCGTTTCCTACTAAAAAAATAATTATGTTTACCAAAATTTTTGAAGAAATGTTCTTCAAGAGTTAATTAAAGCACGTGACTTCATGCTACAAAGAGCCTTCATATTACTTTAAAATAGAACTGTTTCAATTAGTCTAAATTAAGGTATCAACCCTACCGCTGTCTGCTCAGCAAACTTCAAAATGCGCATGCTTTTTTTACTCTATGTACAACACATTTTAGGTCATATATGATATTGTTTTTCTGGTATATTTTGAAGAAGAACAACATCAGAAATGTAGCAGGAATTCCACTGTAATTGTGTACTGTGGTGAGAAAACTGCCACAGCATAATGCTCTAACATGTTCATTTTTGTTTCACTTAGACCAGCTTTTCCTACAAGGGCTCAGGTTCATAGAGACAAAGAATGGTTTGGGTTGGAAGGCACCTTTAAAGGTTGTCCAGTCCAATCCCCCTGCAATAAGCAGTGACATCTTAACCTAGACCAGGATGCTCAGAGCCCCATCCAATGAATTTCTCCAGGGATGGTGCGTCTACTACTTCTCTAGGCAACCTGTTCCAGTGTTTCACCACCCTCATCATAGAAAAATTTCTTTTGTATCTACTCTAAATCAACCCTCTTTTAGTTTAAAAGCCACTCATGACTGTCATATTTCTCTTTTTCTTCTATAGACTTTCTCACACTAAAAGCAACTTGCTCTTAATTTATCTTACTAAAACAATATGGATATTTTAATTCAGTATATCAAGGAAACCTTGAGTGGAAGACATCAAGTGAAAACCCAAAGAAATGTTCTAATTGTAAAATAGCTTTGCAAGTCCAGAAAGGGTTTTTGGAGAGCAGAGTGGAGCAACATCATTTTTGTTGTTGTTCCTGTTTGTTTGGGTTTTTTTCCAATGTACCCGGCAGGTTGTTGTTCAAGGTCTCAAGAAAACCCAAATTCACTTAGACTAAAAAAAACTGCAGTAAGATTTCTGTTCCAGAGAGATTTTGTCAAATCTGATTTGCCTTAAGCCACTGCTAATTCAAATCTTATAATGCAGGTTTACTTAACTTACTTAAAGGTATTACAGGATTTGCTATTCACTTAACTTGTTTTCTCAGTGTATTCTACCTCTAATCTTCTAGTACTCACTCATCACTTTTTTGCAAACAGAGAGATTCACCAATATACTCATCCTGCTCTCTAAATGGCTTTTCCTCAAAGCTGCATTCTTTAACAATAAACAAACATAACAACATAAAATGAGATGGTTCCTGCATACATAACATGCACTGTTAGAATTCTTGGGGCTACTAACAGTTCATCAATGAAGATTAATAGCTTTTTTACTATTATATTCTGTTTTTCTAGAATACAATTTCTTCTTCCATGCAAGTGCAGCAATAAATGGGGCAGATGTCAATTTATTACTGAAACTGTTAGAGTTCATTTACTCATCTCAAGATATAAAAGAAAAAAAATTAGCTTGATTCTCTTTCTAGTACCTATCAAATCAGGAGGAACCATACTCAACTCAGCTGAGCTTCACCAAGTATAAAGGAGGGAGAAGGAAAAGGAAAATTGGGCCAGATAACACTTATTGCTGGCAGTTGTTCTGGTGTTTGAATAATTAATAAATGTTTTGATGAAAACAATTATGACATTAAACAACAACGTAAGGCTATTGTGTGTTATCTTGAAAACATGTCTATAAAGCATCCACAGTATCTACAGCTGATGAAGTACAGGAATAAAGGTGTTTCTCCAAATATAAAAATTTCTAAATATGTATTCCAAAAATATACAAAAGAAGAGGCCAATCAAAAGGATTAACTTGAAGATAGATTTCTACCTAGCATTTTCCAAAAGCAGTAGAAAAAAACAGGCATTCCAGCAGAACTTGCAGAAGACAGAAAAGATATGTATGCTTTGAGAGGAGAGGAGAGCACAATGTACTTGCATACACAACTTAATTATCAACTGATTGCACTGCGATTTGATTTCTTCAACTATTATTTCAACTCCAACAGTGCCTAGAAGCTTTAAACCAGGCAGACATTATGCACCACAAAAACAGCAAAGTCCAACACAGATTCCTGCTCAGGAGCTGTGACTGGGCGTAGTCTGAGAGATGGGGTACAACTTTCAGTCTGTCTGGGCCATTTTTAAGACATCCTAGACTTTTGTACTGAACAAGCATGTGAGACAATAGAGAAGAGAAAACATCTTCTCTAATGGAGAAATGAGGCCTGCAGAACTTCATGGCCTAAAGCCAAGTCATATATGAAACCAAGAAGTGAGCCCAGACCTTCTGAGCTCCACCACAGTACCTCACCACAAGCCCAGTGCCTCTGCTGCTCACCAGATCACAGCAGGAACCACAGCCAGGGTGAAGGACACGGCACAAAATGAACAGGAGCTGGGTGCACTGAGCACAGGCATCTCTTGGACAAGTCCTCCCAAAAAAGTTCACAACACGCTGAAGCAGAGAGTATTCCTCTGAGAAGTGCTGAACTTACACAAGCAGGAGAAAGACTGCAGTAAACTGAATTGCCAAAGATAAATTAGACACTCTAGCCAAAAGAAAACAGAGCTGACAACAACAACAGATGGGAAGAGGAGGGAAGGAGAACGGGAACACAGCAAGAAGACGTGAACCATAAGGAAAAAAGCATTCTAGTCTGTGGGAGGACCTAGGTAGCCAGTTAATTACTCATTAAGGTTAGCAGCTATTTATTATTATTCTAAATACTTAAGTGAAGCCATCTCAGTAGTGCCCAGGTGCACTTACATAAGGCAGATGACAAGCCAACACCTCAGCTGTTCACTGATAACTGAACCTTTCACATTATTGACAAACTAACAGAGTAAATTATTTAGTGTGAAATTTTATGTAGGGAAGGCAACTTTTTACATGGAAGATCATTTCAATAGAGGGCCAATTGTTTTACTTGAAGCAGAAAAGCAAGCTCCAGAATTTATCACCACCTTTTCCCCGGTTTTTTTCAGTTAGCAACCAAGGAATATTGTATGAATATTTTAGAAAGGTTTCTAGAAACTGAATTCAGCCCTTGCTACTGCCAATCATTGCATTTGCAAATCAGGTGGGAAAAAATACACAGAAAGATATGCAAAGTTTAGTCTTTAAAATGGTCTTTATAATTTTTTCCTACCAACTAGCATGATGTCAGAATACTGTTACCATGGTAAAGTGAAGAGATGCAGTAAGCTACTGTTTTGCTGGGCTCCTTCTGACTACTTACAGATCAGCTGTAGATGCAGGATAAACTATGATCAGATTTTTATACTTTCATAATTCAAAAAACATCATTCAGCTATTATCATGTAGAAAGTAGTTTCAAATAATTCTTCTTTCCCCAATTGCTCTCCCATGTCCCAGTAAGTACAATGAGGCTTTTCAGCAGAATACAGATCAACAGTTTTAATCTCTTGAATTCAAGAAGCCTTTTGCAGATGTTGAATTCTACATGTGTAAGTAATCCCACAGCAATCCACACGTGCTCTGGAACAGCACTACACACATATCCCAAAAGAGCCCACTGAAAATAAACAGCATCCAGCTACCAAAGCAGTCGTCCTCTGAAATTTAAAAGGTTCATTTGCAGCATTATGCTCTAATAGCCTACCAATTAGATTTCCTTTTAAAATGCCAGTGGCTAGTTTCTTAACAAAATTTCATAATTTAGGGATAGAGAATATATGTGTGAATTTGCACAATACATGTAATTGGTTGATTAAAATAAAGATTACTAATTTTTGACATTTATTTGACCTGAAGTATTCTTTCCTTGTGCTACATAATCTTCGAAGTGCCCAAACGCCCAAACATAAAGCAAACATGACTCATAATCATGGCTCACATTATTACCACTTTTTTGTAAAAAATCATGCTGCAGAACCTTATTTCAATTCATCCTCAGTATCACAACAATAGAATTTGCAGGAAGGGAAACCATGGTAACCAATTAAATGTGCTACAGCAGCTATCTGCTGAAAAGAACATGCAGTACCATCACACTTCAACGCCTACCACTAGTACACTCTCTACCCATTTCCTCTTTATCCTCATCCTAATTATTAAACAAGCTCTCCACCACAAAAGGCTACATTGCAAACTATGTCTTATTGTCACTGTCATTTGCCATAGGTCTTAACATTAAGCAGTGTACTACTCCTTTGCCAAATTTAAAAGCAGATCTAATAGCTCCAGAAGTGAATTAGGAATTTGCATTCTTTTAATCTGTTTGGAACATTGAATTAACATTACAATGTATTTTACATACTTTTATTCTAACAGAGATTTGCTGATATGTATGGACACAGATATATATCTACAGTAGTTTTATCATGTTAGTAATTTTTTTAAACCTCAAGATTGCAAAACATTTTCAGTGGCATTCTCTGATTAATTAATTAGGAAAGATTGGTGAATGCATCCATGATTAAGCACAGGCATTAAATATAGTAGGGTGCTGATTTGCTGCTCTCAGTTGTGTTTATGGTTCATTCTCCTTTGTATGGCATCTGAGCTGACACAATTTTACAGACCTTCTTAGCCTCTGAACATCAGTTTTATTTGAAGGACAGCTCTGAATATTTAGTCAAACTTCTACACTTCAAACAACATTTAAATTATCATTTTCTTTTTCTTTAAGAACATATTTCTACCTCTGATAGAAATTCTGAGAAATTTATTTTCTGAAAAAACCCCACCATCTTTTGTTTCAAATTTAGATTTAAAAGGTAGTCTGCCTTTAAAAAAGTCATGATGCAAATTAATTGCACAATGATGGATGAATGTAGACAAAAATAGCTCATCATAAGACGATCAAAATGCAGCTAGTTATATAAGTGGAAAGCAGATTTTACAGTAACTCTACAGCAACTTTAAAAACTGAAAAGTTTTTTTGGGTAAGAGTCACTTTCTCTACCTTACTAAGAAAAAATACAAAAAATCTTCACTTTGAACTCAATTAACTATTCCACAGTAGTGCACTAAGAACAGTTGACTGCCTTGCTTAAGCTTGCAAAAAGTATTATTTTTCCTGTCCTATTTTTGGTCATTTAAGTGGTGCTAGGCTATGTCTGTAGCTATTGCAGCTCAGGAGCACGATCTTTTAGATCTACTAAAGCTAGTTCCATAAAAGCACCCCAGCCTAATGCTTCCCAGTGGTCAAAAACTCATTTAGAAGCATTTAGAGAACAAAGAACTAAAACTTGTGGCACAGTTCATCTTGAACATGTGCAGTCCTGGCTGGTGTGGGCACTGAGATTTTGGACATCAGCTACAATAGCTGGTAGAATCAAATGTAACACTAAAAGTGTTCCATGATGATTTGAGGAATTGTCTGGCTTGGGTCCTCAGGACAAATCACAAAAAGCTTGTTCTTCTCCATTTCAGAAAAGATGACTGGAAACATTTCATTACAGAGACATCATACCTTGCCACAGGAAGGGGTATGATCCTGTTTCACTAAATTGCTCTCCACGACTGGATGCACTGGGTTTTTCAGGATTCCCAGGCACGCTGACACAAACACAGGAGGAAGACATCTGCCAGAGCTGGACGTGCTGGGCCGTCTGTCTCACTGAATTGCCTGCCTCCCCAGCAGAACCATCAGCAGCTACAAGCCAGGAAACAAACCTGTCTCAGTCTCAACATCAGCTGCTCCTACCCAGAGCTACCACAAGACTTTTATGTCTCAATGAACTGGGATTTCATGATGCAATCACACTTCATAGGCAGCTTCCAATTTGCCCTAATCAGAATTGATAGACTGTCAAAGACTGACACATCAGGCAACAAACAGTGAGAGAGAGATTTAGTAGATACACAGAAATACAGAGGGAACCAAGTATTTATGCCAAGAGTTGATGGTACCTTCAAGAATCTAAATTTTACTCAACTTTTTTCCATTTTTTTAATAATGTGCCTGAAAACTAATCAGAAAACAAGGATGTTTCATTTTATGTTTTGTCACTAAGTTACTGCAGAATTAGAGCACCTCTAGAGAATTGCTGGGTTAACTTCATAAAATTATTGGAATCTGTCCTATGGCTGTTTTTTTATGCAACAGCTGACCAAGATTTCTTTCCTCCCACACCTTCTAAGGGGTAAAACAAAGGTAAAGAAGGAAAAACAAAAGTCATACTGAAGTGATCTTAAAGTTAACATGACTGCTTGAGAGACAGAGTGGCACTTAAACCTAGTATGAAAATATCAAATTGGTTCCTACAGCTAGAAGAGAAGGGGTGAAATTAGAGACCCTGAACTCCATCAAAGCCTTCTGTTGAACTTGGAAAAGTTTTGCTCATACATACCATCCTACTGACAAGCTCCGCTTTTGGCCATGGAAATTACATTCCTAAATTCCTGCTGGGATTGTCTAAACTGCAGCCAGGGCTGTCTTTGCCATCTGGCAGTGTAGTGACCCAAACACAAGTGATGCTCTCAAAAAATGGTAAAATTACATCGAAGTCATCGTGGCAAACTTCTCACAGTCAGGATGCACAGAGAGACTGCAGAAAGGACCTAGTCTTCAAGAGAGGCTACCATGTCAGAAACACAGTCAGTGGGCATTTTGGCTGATGGTTATATTCTGCATCTATAATTCCAGGGAGAGGAAAAATAGAAACGGAGCAAAACTCTCCCTCCAGTCAATGGAAACGCAGACTCCTGCTACACTTCCTGGTAGTGATAAAAAAGAAATCCTAAGGGTAAAATTCCAATGTGTGGAAGACACAGCACTGCAGTTCACCGAGTTCCACCTAAGGTATGAGAGTAAACACCCTCCTTCATACTCTTTGAAGGCCAACAGCGAGACAACAGAGCATCATCCACTGTGGGAAGGAAAGCAGCCACCCAGACCCACTGCCCTTGATACACAAGTCATTCAGCACTTACACATAATGAAATGGCTGCAAGATGCTGCAGTTTCAAATTCAGATGTGTTTTCCCAAACGCTGCATTTCCTCAAAATAAATTAACGATAACAACTTTGCTATCATTTGAAACCTTTTCCCAAACTGATCACTAACAACTATCCATTCTTTTCTCTATTTGGTATAAAATTTATTTTATTCCTTTCAAAGAGGTTTTCCAGTTTGAAAGAGATACCATCAAACCTGGGAAAAAAGCCATCTTTTGACTTGCTGGACTGGAGGTGCATTTGAAAAACAGCCTGTAGCAATACATCCTACAAGATGCTCAGCAGATTCATCGTAGTCTATGGGCCCTGTGCCTTCTGCACCATTGGAGGCAAGGGGTGGGAGCTCTGCCTTCAAGCCAGGTGTTACGAAAACTGATTCCTTTTTAGCTTTAAAAGAATATTGCAAGAGCAGAGGATGATGAAATTGAGTATCATTTTAATAAGAAATACCAAATTTACACTGTTAATGGAAGTCAGTGTAGATATCAATAGTGTTTCGTTTTGAAATCTTATTACTACAGAAACTGTGTGTTTCAAGTGTCTCATGAAAATATACTCTTCTTTTGCCTGAAAAACGAATTCATCACAACCTATTATTTCAAGACATTATTATTTTAATTATAATCTTATTTTACCCATATAAAACTTTCAGTAACTGCATCTTCTCCTTCAATGTTTTTCTGTCCCATTTAGATTTAAAACATTGCTAATAATCACCATCTCCCATCTGAGTACTTAGGTGTACAGCACAGGCCAAAACAACCTCCAATATCTTAAAAGCAATGAAGCTATACAACTATTTTTTATTTGAGTTTTTTATTTATAGCTGATCCACTTGCCAGAACTTTGCAGAACGAAGCAGATCTGCAAACACTGTTAGCTAACAGGTGTTGAGACAAAAAAGGCTGCCTGATTTGTTGCCATCCCATGACTAAAGAGAACTGTGTTCCTCAGCAACAGCTACCTAGCCACTAGCCCACGTGGCAGACTAGTCAGGGGAACTCATAAGATGCCTTTTATTCCTTGATCACCTGCTCTCCCAACATCTGCATGGGCTCACATCTGTATCATGGTGGGAGAAGGGCAAAATGAAGCACCACCAGCAAAACCATGATTGCTTTTGATGGTGCAGACAATAAGGAATGTTAGCACTTCCAAAAGGGGCAGGGAAGGTTAAAGATACCAAATCTGTAACTAGGGTAAAAAAGTATAATGATTAAAAAAAATATGAAACAATCACAAGGAATTTTATGATCTGAGGTCAGCAACACAGTAAAATCTTTTGAATATTTTATAGATTTAAAAATGAAATATTAATTACTGACCTTAATGCCAAAGTGTAGGTTCCAGGTTGCCTTTGGCTTTCACGAATGAGATAGCTTCCCTCTGCAACACTTAATAATTGGTCAGCTTCCTCCCTTGAGATCATCCCATGGAATCTAAGGAACAAAAATTTTTTTGAAACACATGCCCCTTCTCTTTTAAAATCACCTTTTGGTCTTTTAAAAAGCACCAACAATAGTAATTTGAAAAGAAACACACATAGAAATGACTGATTTGCAGGAATCTACAGTTTAAATTAATTTCCCTTTCTGCCTGTATTTGAAGTTACTTTAAATGGTTTAGAAAGGCTACTAGGAAAGAATATCTGAAACAAGTATATTGTTTTTAAATCTGCATCTATCAATTTAATATGTAGAAATAAATCCATTTCCTCCTGCTGGCTTCACATGTTTTGTGCCAGTGGCACACAATCAAACATTTTGAAGCATTCAAGGATATTTTATGCAATCCTTGAGATTTTAGCAAGTTACCATAATCTCAGTAATTGCTGATGCAATAACCCAGCAACACTACACATCTTTTACCAAAATAAACATAAGTAAGATCTGCTTTGTTTCTCCACACTAAATCTAACCATCTTTGCATTAGCAACCTGAAACAGAAGACACATATAGACTGAACATATATTGCATTTGGGATCCAAATATCTTTTTTTCCTAAACAGAAACACCTTTTCTGCAAAGCCAGATGGAGAGGGAGATAGAAAAAGACAATCCTTCGAAACTACAGAAACGTATGTATGTTTTTCTCACTTAAAGTAGCACTCGGTGATATCCATATCCATCAGAAATTGCAGCTGTAATTTTAGGCAGACACTGTAATAATGATCTGATAGTGAGACACACTGCTGTAAAACACGCAGAAGAAACAAAGGGGACAGAGTAAACACTTGCCACCTTTTCTGTAACTATTGTCAACCAATATGTCAGGATAAACCACTTTCAGAGACGTTTGTTACTTACTCTCTTCCATAATATTTGGGTCTGTTCTCTACCTAGAAGAAACAACAGAAATTGTAATGTTTCATAACAAGAGAAGCTGTACAGTAAGTGGACTGTCTACAGTATAGTATTAAAAATAGAAAGGGATATAATGTGAAAGCGCAGGAAAAATCATCTACAACTGAATTTCTCCTGTGATTAGAACATAGGGAAACCAAAGGGAGACCTTCAGAAAACATTGCACTTGTGAATGGCTTAAAAGAGAGTGAGAAAGGATAAGCCACTTGGATCATGTCATCCTCAGGACTGCATATACAAACTGATGGCATTAAATTTTGCTTCTACAAAGTGCCAAAAAGGGGAAATGAGTTTGCATTTCATGCATGTAAGTGCACCACATTGTTGAGTGCACTAATACAGTGAAGCATCTATAAAACTCTTAAATTTATAGGTTACCTTCCATCACAGAGCTGTTGGTGCCACTGCTGAAATAAAGCCACTTACTATACGGCCCCTCAGAGTGAGGACAAATGGTTGAGCAACCATCAAGTACCTAAGTCTGGTAGTTCTTGGCTTCACTCAACTGTGTGATCTGCAGTATAAGCTAAAAGACTCCAAAAGCAGCTGTGCATGTGTTATGTAGGGTAACTCCACCTCATCTGTGCTCCAGAGACCTTACAGTGTAAATGCACACAACATGCAGGGGTGTCAGGGTATAATTTGCCTGATAATTATTTTAGATGAAGTCATGCATCTGCATTTGTCCAGGAAGTTTAGAGCCAAGTAAGAAACAGCAGATCTCACAGAATTCAGCTAATAATCTAAACCACCAGGTTATCCCTTCTTGCTAAATTTAAAGGAGGAAACTTTCTGGGGAGTAGAAGTCAACAGTTATACAATCTGAACTACAAAAGTCTAAAACAATCCAGCTATGCTGAAACACAGAATGCCACTTTAGTTTCTTTCTTCCATCTTTTCAAGAAAAAGCCTATAAATATTACCACTTCTCTCCAGTTATTTCAGTGGAGTATAAAGATTTCAGATGTCCAAACAACAAAAAACAACACACATCCTGATGTACAGTCTAATAGCCATTCTTCCACATTCCTAGCAAATAAAAAGCTATTTTAGTGGTTCATAACTTTGGAAAAAACATTCCATCACTGGAAACATTTATCATGTTCTAAAATATTTCCTTTTCCTTTATAACAGCAAACAAGAGTTGACTGGTGTGATAGCTGTTTTCAAAGGGCCTGAAGAAACTGGATCATTTCAAAAAAGAAGAAAGGTCTTAGATATTTTTTGTTAAATGTAGGCTATTTCTTCAATAAGAAGATAGCAACATAAACAGAGAAAAGATGAAAGCATTTCATTGTTTTTGTTATAGAAACTTGCAATAATTCTTAACTGAAACCCTTAAGCCAAGACACTAGTTTAAGGCAGTTGTTAAAAGAAGAATCCTGTCATGAATAAGATTTTGTTGTCCATCTAGTGAGATTTTATATTTATCTCAGTGAATTTTAAGACAGAACTGGAAAATTTATAAGGGCAAAACCATTCCTTTCCAGAAATGGATTAGTAACTTGACAGGGCATCTTCAGAGTACTTGCAAATCCTAAGACAATTTATAATATACTCTGTGTGAAAACATTTGAAAATGTGAATGGGCAGATGACTGGAACAAAGCATCTGAGAAAACCTCCACAGGACTTCCAGGCATTTGTAGCTGGGCTTGCAGTTCATCTTGGTGGATGATGAGTTAAAGAGGAAAATAACCACTTCTGTTAACACTCTGTCTCTACTGATCAGTTTTATCAACTTGGAAAAACTTCAGTATAAATGTTGATGTGCAACACTTTTTGTTTGCATAAGACTCAGTGCAGCTGACACCTCAATTCACTGAGTTTTATTGCCTGTTTATTTGGGTTTCGGGTTTTCTCGTAACTTTTTATATTTATGATAATATTAGGGTTTTTTGACACCTCTATTGACATACATTAAGATTTTAAGAAAATTCCATCAGAACTCAGCAGGAGCCTTCTAATTCACTTATAATAACTGGGCTACATACACAGTGCAGTTTGTGTGTACTGAGAAAACCACACAGACTCCCTGTAAGCCAAATTTACCATGTAAGACAGTAAACACTGTTCTCAAGCTTTCTATAAAGCTTCTGACAGGTGTTGTTACCCCAGCTGTACCCCTTGCAACCTAGACAATGTTGTCCTTACTTCAGGCAGCCTTAACTGCACCGAGACCAGAAACAACATGCAGCTTTCTTGGTCTTCTGTGTTTGCTTGGACTTCAAAAAGGTCCTGCCAGACTGTATTCTACAAAATTAATTCTACAAATGACAATTGCAGGCACCCACATATCCTCCCTTTGTACATGAGCACTGCAAGCCAAAAGTTTAGCTCAGAAGCTTCATTAGTCTAACTTTCACAGTCCGTCATCCGTAAGGTAAGGAGACAAAACCAAAACATCTGGACTGGAACTAAACCCACCTAAGAAAAGAAATACATTTTTAAATAAGATGATAGCAAGAAATCCGTCCTATTAGCCAATTCTGATAGCTGAAAACACAGTGTAATTATCCTCTGCAGAATTTCTTTCTGATTTGGCAGCATTTTTGGACCAAAGCATTGCTGAGTGTGAGTAAGGGCAGCCTTAGCTGCTTCTTTTTCTCTGTATCCAGCAAAGATCAGCTGAACTCTGCCTTTTGACTTCTCAGGATTTTTATTTCTGGAATAAATTTCCAATTGCTGTTTGCTTGGCAAGGTTTTAAAAATTGCTTCTAACTTGGAAAAAAAAAGGGGAGAAAAAAGCATGAGATATTTGTTTTCAATGTGTTTATTTGTATATCACTAATGCAGAGGCCACGAGAAAAAATTAAGATCTCCCTATGATACCAGCAAAAAACACAAAGGTCAACAAGATATCCACCATTGCTTAATTTCTCATTTTTTCAACTTGAGTCGTGAAGGCAATGAAACCAAATTTAGGAATAGATAAATCAGGCAGACTTGGCAAGTACCTTACAGTAGACATTCCTTTGGAAAAGAGCTTAGCTACCATGAAATTTGGAAAGCCATCCTGGTCGAATAGCATGCAGATAAAGCCACCTTTACAAACAGGAGTAACAAGGATGTGCTTTATATATGCCCATCTATTCTTTCTTGACCATTTTCACAATACTACACAGAGATGCTTTTAACAGGTTTGTTAACTATTATCACTGAATTAGGAGGAAGCCTCCTAATAGGACAGAAAAGGCCAGTGATTTTAATTATCTCCATACTATGTATTTTTTCATATAGTTATTTTAAATTGTTCATGGAATGCTTTCATATATCAGTCAAGGCTGCCCTAAACATGCCTATACATGCACACGTGTATATAAGATTATATGCACAACAAATATGAATTTCATGAAGGAAATACAGTATTAATTGGACAAGCAACATTATAATTTACATGCAAGCCTCATGCAAAGAAGTCAAATAACCACAGAATGTTATGGAATCATCAACTTTAACCTCGTGGAGTATTAAAACTTAGCTCTGCTGCACCTTCACAATAAAAAATCCCAAATGAATGCAATGCTCTTTTTACTTCAGCGTCTCTCCACTGATCTGTGTGTTGCTCTGATATGAAACTGGTGCAGCAGAGCAGAAACTTGAATTCTTTGTATTTGAGAAGCATTTCATGTTAAGTAGGTCATTCTGTTGAATACACCTCTCAGTATCAGCACTTGTACAATGCGTGCCTTTGCACATGAAATAAAGGGTTGGGGTTTTTTTATGGTGTGATTTCCAATTATTCTTTAACAAGTGCTTTTTCCCCTAATCATCACTCTTGCTTTTGTCAACAAGTGGATTACAATAAGGCAAGAAGAGCAATTTATGTGCTAATACCTCACCAGATTACATATTGTTCATTCCCACTGACCTCTTTGATGTTCTCAGGACCAAAATTCTCTTCCTAATATTTATGAATTTGTTTATACAGCTGAATAATTCAACCACTTAGGAAAAGATTCTGCTCCCCACTGACTCATGCATGGCTGCTAATAGAAACCCAGCTGAGACAGAACAGATCACAAAGCTCAACACAAGCAGGAGAGGCTGAGACCAGAGAGAAAGGTTAAACAAGTTACTGCTCGCTGAATATATTTTCACTTCAGATCAGCTCAGCTGCATAAATTGTTCAACACTTATAATGAAAAACTGTTATCTGCATTATAAAGAATTAATGCAGAAGTAGGAAATCGCACACTGATAATGTATTCCTTCATTTTTGACCTTATTAGTTAAAAATAAGCTTCCAAGAACTTTTTTTTTAAATAAACTAATTCTTCAATGATAAAATGTGTATTTAATATGCTCTGTTCTGCAGCTAAATACCTGACTGATTCTTCCACAGTTCTGTGTTCTATTTTCACTAGTTTCTAAATCTGCAGCTTTTGTTTCTCAGATTCTACAACAATGTTCATGGTGCAGACACAGGTTTACTCTGCAGAGTTCAAGACACTATTTTAAAACACAGAATGTCTCATTTTTCTGTTCACTCTGACACAGGGATAGTTTTACACTTACTTAAAGTTTGTCATATGTCATAATCTTGTTTTGGAATAAATTCATAGAAATATGGCATTACAGACACTAATGTGTTGCATTTCTTTCTCCACTGAAGACAGCACTTAGCAGAGTGTTTTGATTGTTTGTGATACTTTTGCAAACCCCCCACTGACTGTAACAAGCTACAGGACTCCACTCACCCACAGCAAATTTTCCTTTGTAAACCAATCCAACTTTTCAATTTACTATCTTATTACAGCTAATAAAATTTTCCAATTAACAGAATTTAACTTCAGTGAAAATGAGGATGAGAAAGTTGTAGTAGTCAGTGTGATTTATATTTGAAGAAGATTTACGCAAATGCTTTTATATTTGGCTGGCAAGTTTCTTGTTCTATTCTAAAAAGAGGACAATCCGTATCTGATCAATAGCTGAACAGGTTCCATCACTCCAGAGGCAGGAAAAAATTTTAATTTTCAGATAATGAATACACATTTATGCCTCTGCTTATTTGACTGGATTAGCTAATAGTACTCTAAGAAATACTATGAAGAAGAACTTAGTATGAAATTGGCTTGTGAGTTCTTACTACCTAGGGCAAAAGACTCCTGTCTTCAAGCCCTTCTCTGCAGTCAAACTAGCCTAGGATATAATGGCACCATATCTTACTGAATATCCCTGACTCCTTTATCAGTTTACAATTTCTCCCTGACTACAGAGTACATATACTTTATGCAGTCAAATAATTACAAAATAATTACAATTGTTAAGTGTTGTATGATTTCCTTAACTGTCCTGGTGCTTCCTATTATGGGTTTGTTTGGGGTTTTTTTCATGTCTTTGTTGGTTTTGATAGTTTTTTTCTTTTAAAGAAATCAAAATATATACAGAAAAAAAATGAAGGCTCTAATTCAGTGGGAATTAAAACATTCACAAATGAGGTTCTCAAAGCATCTAACTGAAGAAATAGAAAAATTTTCACCCATCACCACAAGAGTCAGGCAACTTTATGAGCATTACACTGTCAGTCTGTCACTATGGGAGTAAACAAGAGCAGGACTCAGAGATGAGGCTTAGAAAATAAAAGGCTACAGGGATTGTGCAGGCGTCATGTCAGCACCCCAAGGAGCAGTGTCAGAGGGCTACCAGAAACCCCTTCAAGGTTTTACAACATGCCTGTGCACACATAACCACACACATACTACCACTTCTTCCACCAGTGAAATACTTCTGAGGAGAGGAAGGAAAAGCAACTATCCAACAGCACTTTACAACAATAAGCACAATCCATTGGAGGCAAGGAATAAAATACTTTATCCTATCCAGGTGAGCACTCTGAATCATAAACCTGTATTGTAATGCTAAGCTTTTACAAGATTTCAGATACTTTGTATATTAATGTAATGAAAAAATGTACCATAGAGAACACTCAAAATAGAACAGAACCTTCTTAATAATGTTGCAATGGGAATAAAAAACTTGGAAAACTTCCATTTTTTCACAGCTTGGATCTTATCTTCTGTAGCTATCTTTCCTTCAAATCTCCATCCGACCTTGTATGATGTACCTAAGACACCTGCACAATTTTAACCAGAATATCTCTGCTGGGACACTTATTGACAGTAGAAATCCTTGTCAAAACAAAACTTTTTGCTATAGTTCTTGTAAAATTCATGTATTGTTCTTTCCTATAGCTATATCTTGTTTAAGTGAAGTAAGTTACAGCTATACCTTTTTCAGAAATATCAAAATAACAGAGGAAAACGAGTGCTTCCATTAAATGCAGTACCTCACTTCTGTTAAATCTCTACATTTTATTTTGAAAATTGACAGACTACTTGATAGAATCATAGTTGGACTCTTGAAAAAGTGACAGAGAAATGCCTGTTTAATTCTGTCAAGCAATCCTCCTTGTGATCTAAACTCTAAGCTATTAATGTTCCTTCCAGACAGTGCTACATCCCTTTGTATATTTAATACTACGTCAAAGCAACTAACGTATCTCAAAGATTAATTTTCTTTCTCTTGGCACATGATAAAAATACTCAAGTTTTATTGCAGCAATGTAATAACTTCCAGTTATTCAGTAAGAACTGTGTTTTGTAATGCTGCCTAACATTTCATCATTTTTGAGATTGAAATGAGTGTTTCCCAGGTTCTTCACCGAAGCTGCAAGATAGATGTAGTTATGACTAAATCTTGCTGGCACCAACGTTTGGTGTCAGCTAAACCCTCCACACCACAGCCTTGGAGAGGTGCTGCTCTGCTGAATGGCAGCTCAGGGCACAGCAGCAGTGTGGGGTCCACCTCAACAGCTGATCCCATGAGCAGGTGCTCCCCTATCACTGTCTAGCTCTGGGATCCCATTGTCACCACTTCAGTCCATAAAATCTGTGTCTCTGCCTAGCTCAGCTCCTGCTATTAATGAGTCTTAAGTACTATGACTCCAATAACAGCACCAGGGGAGGTTTTAGTCTTCCCTCTGCTGATTTACTTCACACATCTAGCAGTGATTTCTGTACAAACAGGTGCACAGTTCCCCTGTACAGCTCTGCTCTTGCTTCTGTGAATTTCTGATGCAAAAAGGAGGAGAAAAGGTGTGTCTCCATGTATCTAAGAATCGCAAAGTACTAAATGATTCTCAGTAAACGATGATACACATCAAAATGCTTTACATTCCATTTTTAGAACAAATGGATTTCCGAGTACCAGTGCCCCAAGGCTACTCACTCTAATCACAGCACAGTGTCCCAAGGAACCACTCTTCGGGCTGGACACAGTTAAGTACACACATGGAATTACCGGGCTGTATAAAACTGAACGCTGTGATACCTACCTCACGAGTGCAGGTTATTCTTCTAGGATGGGGAGCTTCCTGTTGCAACTGATACACTGGGAGGAGGCAGAAGTTAAATTCTAATTAATACAGAACCATCGTGTAAGTTAGGCATTTTAGCATTAAATACTGCTGTTCAAATAAAGGAGACTTTCTGCAAAGTTCAGTGCAAGGATACCAAGGATATAAAAATTTACTAACAAGTGGTCAGAAAAAAAGAATGTTGCAAGCCAAAATGGGATATTGATTTTCTTTGCAATCAATTGATCAAGTAATATGAAATAACTAGGTGAGACCAGACAAGTTTCCAACAAACAGTTCAGAAAAGGAATCATAATAAACACAAATTAGAGTTCATTATATGTCGAATCAGGCTGCTGTGAGACTCTCTTCAGAAAGCAGATGGAGCCCAATCCCACTATGCTGGGCACACACCCAGGCACCTGCAATATGTCAAGACTTTACAAGAATCACTCAGAGCTGTGCAGCATCAAACCCTCTGCCATTGCCACTGCTCACTGAGGACCTTTCTGGAGAAAGAGAAAGATGGCCTTTGCATTTGCAGATCTAAAGACATAACGAGTTGAATAGCAGAGTAAAATAGCTAAGGCCCAAATTATGACATCCACTTACTCACATTTACATCTTCCCTCCTCCTTTTTCTCTACTTTTAAAATAAGCTTCATCAAAACAGAACAGATCTTGGAACCAGATGTAAATTTAATGCTACTAGTATGTGCAGACTTTCTAGTATAATACCAAAGCAGTAACTTTAACCTTTTATCCCAACTGAATCTGGTTTGGCAAGTCACCCTCAAAATGAGGCTGTCAACACTAAGTTCGTATTTCAGTAGTACACTAGAACTGGCAAAATGGACATTTGGACTTGTAATCTTTTAAAATTAAATTATGTTTCAACCATTAGTACTAATACCAAGGTCTACATGTGCTTCTTCAGATAATAAGACCATACATAAATTTAACCAATACAATTTGATGTCATTATGATTCTCACTTGATCCCAAGTCTTTTCCACTGGTAAATGCTGTATTTATGTGCCAACCTACATGGGAATGGAGAAAATGGCAAGATGCCCAATGATCATCGAATCATAAGATAAACTGGAAAAAAACACTCCCTTTGTTCCAAATAAAAAAAAACCTAATGGTTTTTCCTGTTGCTACTAAAATCAGTCATTTCCATGCTGTACTGGTAATAAAAAAATTATTTCTGCAAGTGATGAAGAACAGCACACTGGTATATAAAAGTGCAATTATCATTTTAGGCATAGCATGACCATTTATATTGCCAGCACATAGATTCCCTAGCTTCTATTGTAAAAGCTGTATTTGATGGCACTGGACCTTGTCCATATCTAATTCTGAGAATTGCAGAGCCAAGTTCAAAGAAAAAAAAATAAAACGAAAGAGCAAGTAAAGATTTTTCTGAATTTCACAAAAGAGCAGTGGAGACCCACAATCAGCAGGCTCCACAGAAACTGGCTGAAAACTGAGCACTATTTCCCTCCTTACTTCAAGCCAGGCTGAAAAGATTTTCTGAAAGGAAATTCTTTTTCACCAATGGCAACACCTTTCTCCTCTTCCAGTAAGAAGCACAGCAGGCTGACTAGCTCAGTTACAAAACAGGATTCCTATCCCTCCTCCTCTAATCGATGTATGCAATTCAAACTGTTCAACACCCGTTTCCTTGCTGTAACTATTGTCAGGGAAGTCAAACAAGACATTCCTCTTCATGTGTCACGAGACAGAAATCTAATCAGACCTCAGGATTCAGAGCTTATTCTGAACCACGGGAAGGTTCACCACGGCAGGCAAGCCATGATGTTGTAGGAGAGTGGGTGCACACAAACCATACACACAAACCATGTTGGAGAGTGGGTGCAAACACATTTGCACGTGCCCAGGCTTTCAGCTTCTGTCAAATTGCCAGTGAAGATCTGGTATTAGAGAGGATGAACCTCCCGGTTATGGATTATGGAATGGAATAAACTGAACAAGGAAGCAGTGTTCTCTGAATTCACAGAAGGTACAGAGCTGAAAAAAATAATTGAATCTGCCCTCTTACACTTGCTCTCTTTCTAACTATGGTTCTCACCAAGCTTTTAATTCCACATCCCTGATTGAAAAGTCTCCCACAGCAGCATGGAAACCTTTCGAAATAAGTACATTTTCTCAAGTGCTAATCTCCTCAACCTTTAGAGTGCAAACATTTTCATGATGTTTTTCATGATGTTGCTTGAGCAAATCCCTTTATCCAGCCTGAAGACACCAAGCTGAATATATACAAAGTAATGCAAATGTAAGTCTGACATCCCTAAACTGTTAAATGTGTTATACACACAAACATTCTGTTTTCAAAATCTGCTTTTCACAGAAGACTCTTCTTTCTTCCTGTGGTTCCTTGAGTCTCAAAATGTCTTACATCTTGGCTTTTCTATCTACAAAGAACTAGAATTTATAGGTGAGGCACCGTAGGAAGCTACGATGCTTTTACATTTTTCTCACATTCTCTTCCATGTCCCTAAATCTCCATTAGCAAAGCCAAACAACAGGTCATTCTTTTACATGGAATTCTTTTGCATCTAAAAATGGCTGTTTGCTTTTTTTGTGGGTTTGGTTTTTTTGCTTTGGTTTGAGTTTGGTGTTTTTGAAATGAAAACAAAAAGATGTGAAGATCCCAAGAGAGTGGCACTGATCCCAGGGCAAGGCACCTGGACTGCTGCCCTGCACACCTGACTAAGGCAGCCTGCAAATCCAGCTCCCCCGGGCTAGGGCACACACACACACACACCAAGAACTGCAGAGCACGGCCAGGTTGCTAACAAACCAGGCTCTTCTAGTCAGAGCTTCAAAAAACCTGCTTGTGATTTGTTACACCAGGCCAAACAAATGCTCTCGTTTTACTACATCAGCAAATTCCTGAGGAAAACAACTTATTTTGAGGTTTTTTAACCAGCTCAAGCTCAGCTCCAGTGATGCAAGGTACTAGATCACAGGAGCCCTAGAAGGTTGCAAGGATACCAGCTTTAGGGCATGAACGGAGTTTATGTAAGCCCTGGTCTAGGCAGACAAACCACTATAAGTGAGACCAACCAGGAGTGGGACAACTTCTTATGTTAATAAAGGACAGAGAATCTACTCCTCCAAATAATCTGTGTTCACTTGTCCTTGGGGGTAGTTTGACTGCACCTGTCTCTAAATAGAAATGAATCCATTTGAGGCTTCTTAAACCCACATTCTGATGAAAAGAGAAATGAGTCTTTTAAAGCATCCAATTGAAACTTTTTCAGCTCTGACTTGGAGAAAAACCCCAAAACGCTGAGATACTTACAGTAAGATTTCCAAACAGGTGGTCTGTATTCATCAGTATCTGAAAGAAAACAAAAAATCTTGACGTTGCGTTGGAAACATTTTAACATAGAAATAAGCTGCAGAAGCACTTGCAAAATTAAGATAATATTGCACCTAGGTTCTAAACTTCCTTTTTACTATTATAGAACAATTTGTTAAAATTTCCCCCTTTTTACTTAAACTAAAAATTTGAAAAGGTATTTTCTTTATCCAACTAGAATAAAAACTATAGAAACATTTGAAAAATGGCAAACATGCAGATCAGAAGCCAGCATACTGTGAGGAGGAAGGAGAATGTATATTTTTTTACTATGTATATATCTGTAAGTTCCATTTACAACTACACCAGAAATTTTTTTTTATCTCAATTTATATTCCAATAAATGAGTTTCCATGCAACTTATTCCTGCCATTAGCTTTTTCCTCTTCTGGATGGCAATTAACAAGTCCTAAAATAAAATCAGAGTATGCAAGGAAGGCGAAATATTTTGGAAAAAAGGAGGGAGTTTTTTTGGTACTGTGTATATATTAAAAGTACCAACATATTTCTAATCCCAGATTTTAATTCCCAAAACAAATTAAAAAAAAAAATCCCAATGTCTTCTAAATTCTGTCACCCTTATGACTTGCTTTACAACTGATGTGACATTTTGAGCTCAGGGCTGTGTTGCAAACTACCACGCTGATCCACTGTTTTACTGCTCTGACCAGCATCAGTTCTGATGCCACAAGTCACCGAGGCTTTCAGCAAGATGCTGTGCTTCTCTGCCTTGGAGCTGGTGAGAATTATTCCATCCTCATTCCACCACAGGGTCACAAGCTGAGCCACCCACACAGCCAGCCTTGCTGTCTGAAGCCCCTTCTGACTGCAGCGTTCCTGCCTGAGCTCTGTTTGCAATTGTCTGCTCACAGGAACTACCTGCTGCATCCGACAAAACATGAATTTCCAGTTTTTATTATAAGGATACATAAAGATCAAGCAATCTGGGAACCTGCTGCTTGAATTTTGGCCTGAGTGGCATCTCCACTTGAGAGTCCTTAAGGCCTGCAAAACTGAGCCTGAAGCTGAGATTTTGCTTTGCCTCCCCTTAGAGGAAGCAATCTGTCTTCTTCATATACTTGCTGTAGTCCATCTCTCACACACACTCATGGCAAAAATCTCTAAACTAGAGCTTAGTGGAATGAGATATTTTCCAGTTTAACTGGCACAGACTTTGCCAGACCCTCCCAGAACACTCCCTGCCCTGACTGCACTGTAATTTTGTTCCATTTTTTACCCCATATTTTAGCTCTACATATGAAGAGGGTGCAGTCCTTGCAGACCACCTTGGTGGCAGTGGGTTTCATAAATACAATTCATTATGACTTTATTATTAAGGCAGCACTCAGTTAAACTGCCATCCCCCTGAATATGATGGGGTTTGATCTTTGGAAGGTCCTGCAGACGCTCTACCACATCCTGCAGACCAGCAAGAACACCTTGAATCTGCAGAGAGACCTTAAGCAGCTCGTGCTTCACTGGCAGTAAAAGCAAATCAGCAGCAACAGATGCAGCCAGGGTTATTCATCCCTACTTTGATACCTTTAATTAAGGCAGTGCAAGTCGATTCATTCCAGAAGCATTGTAACATGATCCCTCAGCAATGCAATGTCACATGGAAAAGAGGCAAAATTTGTAAGTAAAAATAATGGCTTTAGTCCCAGAAGACAACTCTTACCCTACTACCTGAATTTGCTTTTGCTATACTCTGGATTTTGGCAATATATGCACTAGTTGAATTTACAAATAAATAATTTAAGTAAAGGACAACACACACTGCATTTTTAAAATATGAGGTGACTGTTATGAAAATACAAACATCTTGGCAGTCCAACCTATACTTGCTCACACTCAAGCCATGCAATTGTTACAACTAAGGGCAGCATGGTTATAAAACTAAAAAGCAACAATATTTGTGCCAAACAAAAAAACCTCAAACCTTGTTAAAGTCAGGCAAGAACAGCAGTTACTTTCATACAACAAATATCCAACATTCAGAAATAGGAAGGAGTGATTTATGTTATGCAGCTGTGCACAAGGATTTTGTTAGAAAAAAATCTGTCGGTGAGCTTTATTGCCTTTACAGTGTGAGAATACCCTCCGGCCATCCCACACGAGGTAATGAAAAAACAAAAGGTCATTTCTGTTGTGATTTTAAAAAAAAGTTATCTAATATAAACCAGTGTAGTAGCAAGTACAAGCACAGTGAAACAGCGAAGCAAAGGGTTTGTAGTGTTTGTTTCTGAGCAGGAACGTTTCTATTACTAAAACTATCCTACTACACAAAGATGAAATAGAATAAGCATTAACACCAGCCCTGTCTATTAATTACCTTTTTTAAAGGTTAACCAATGTGGTCCCATTTAATACATCAAAAGTATTTAGAAATGCATTATTAGGAAAAGGGTTTGATTTTCAGATAATACAGGCTTCCACGTACAGCATCTCCAATTAAGCATCTGAAAAGCACTTACAGGCATGATAAAAAACCCACAGCAAATGTGGAACCCAAAATACATTTTCTCACTAATGCTGCAGCACTTTCTAATTAACGCAATAAACTCTACACTGTCAGTTCTCAGATTTTTTCACAGTAACTCAGCTCTGCTAAATGTTTCCAGGATAAAATCATTTTCTACAAGCTGTGCATCAGGTTCTATCTTAACTGTACTTTCTGCCCTGAGTGAGATGCAATTCAACTTAAAGCTACCCTTCTCCAAAGGCCTAGAGCGCTACAGAAAACATAAATACATAAGCTGATGCTATCAGCTCCGTCCAGATGCAATCCTACCAGCACTGGCCAGATTTTTGCAAGTACCAAGGCACTCTCATCAGCAAGGACATTTTAGATCAGGAACACTGTCCATGTACATCAATTGCAATTTCAAACTGAGACATTTCAAGCTGACAGATACTTTCACTCAGAATTAGCTGGGCTACATACCCAGTGTAGATTGTACGTACTTAAAAACCACACCGATTTCCCATTTACCATGTAAGACCGTAAACACTTTTCTTCAGCTTTCTTTAAAGCTTCTGACAAGTGTTGTTACACCAACTTTACTCCGAGCTACGCAGCCATAGTGTTTGTTCTTATTTGGCAGTTTGTACAAGCAATATTTAATGCCATCAGTTCATATATGCGGAATCCTGAGGATGACATGATCCAAGTGGCTCATCCTTTCTCACTTTGTTTCAAGCCATTCAGAAGTGCAATGTTCCCTGAAGATCTACCTTTGATTTCCTTTTATTCTAATCACGGGAGAATTCTGGATACTCAGCACTTGCTTGCCATCATCTTCTTTACTCACAACACACTCCTCTCTTTTCCAGGACTTTGCCTTCCCCCAGCCTTAGCAATCTCCATCTGCATCTCCCCTCATCTTTGAGCAGTGCTTGGTTTGCTTCCCAGTGTTGTCCTGTCAGGACTTACCTATCCATCCCACTCTATCTGCTCAGCATCTCATTCTCCAGCCATCTTGTCTCATCTCCTCTCTACTCCAAGGTTCCTTACGATTTGCTTAAATGCAGAGAAAACACAGACAGAAAGCCCAGAACAGCACAACAGGCAGCTTCTGGCAACAGCCAGAAATGTCACAGCGGGCAGGAGCACTGCTCTCTGGGTCCAGCATGCCCTCCTTTGAGCACACCAATTCGTGACCAAAAATAAAAAGGAAACTATGCATCTTGAGCATGAACAACCTGCAATTAAGAACTGAAAAGCACAGACTGACCATCAGAAATACTCACTTCCACAGAAATGCACTTCTGTCAATAGAGGATCAGACAGCCATTTAGAAGTTCATATACAGACACAAACACTAGAAGAACATCTCGGATTTTCCATAAACACAAATATGACTAATTGTGACATTACAATGTAGCATTTCCCTTCGTTATTTTGCTTCTTTCTTACTTTCTTACCCACTCCTATTTTATCCACTTTATAAATCTGTACTTTCAGAGTGTACATTTTAACTGCAGATATGAAAACTGTTACTGTTGCCTCAAACTGTTTAGAGTGCTCGTCTTTGTGTATTCCTTTTAAAGAAAGAATAAAAATGTTTACCTCTGCTTGAAACGGCTGTTTCTCTCCCCACCGGAGATCAGCCAGCTCTAGGACAGAGGAGCAGCAGCTGCCTAACTCTGCATGGTAATCCCATAAAGCAATGTAGGACTTACAGAAAGATTTCCTGTAGAGAATTCAGTCTTAGTTTTCTTTTACTGGATGTCAGTACCTGCAGCTTCGTCATCTCTATCATGAGAGATTAATGCTGTCTGGGAAGAAATAATCATCTATCTGCTGACACAGCAGCTCTTACCCCAACCTCTGATTTTATTAGATAATACCTCTATTGAACACAGGTGAGGCCCCAGGTGGGGAACTTTGTGGAAGAGGCCAGTTCTCAGCCATGTGGACCAAATACCAACATGATCAGGAGAAAAAAATGCCTGATTTCATGTTCTGAACTGACCTAGGACCAAAGAATGGTGTAAGTCACAAATATGAAAAGATGCAAGAAAGTATAAACATTCTCCTGTAAGCTACAGCCTAGGCACTAACCAGAAAGCATGTGTTGTAAGATGCTAATCTTGCTTTGTTTGGCAGCAGTATGTGTCAAAAATTAACTCCTGGAGAGATCCACGACCAGCCCAGAGGATGTGGCCATTTGCTGACCCACACAACAGACTCCTTTCTGTGCCTGAAAAGCAACTTCTAGAAAAATTCGTCTTCAGCCCCTAGATCTTCCTTATTAGCACCTTCTCTATGCCCAAAGGATGCACATAAAAAAATCACTTGACTTAAAGAAACAAAGCCATAATTTATCTCCTGGTGAGATTCTCAAGCCACAAAAACCAGCACAGTTGAACAGAAAACGTCATTTCATCTCTGTTTTTCAGAGTACAAGCGCCAATAGCATTTCAGAAACTAAACCCAAGCCATCACAAAATGTTTTCAGCAGCAGCCAAGCAGGCCCTAGCAGTTAGGGCTTTTACACACTCCGACCAAAATAAAACTCAAACAGCACTGAGTTAATTGAAGGATGAATAGAGCCACTGCCCTAGGCAGCAGCACTAAAACAGATGGGCTACAACTCCATGGTTTCAGGGTAAATATGAGAAGCTGATCCTTGGCTGCAGCAGCACTGGAAGCATTTTGCAGAAGTCCCTGTGCAGCTGGCAGCAGGAGGGGCAGATGATGCCAGGCAGCTTCTGGAGAGGGGCAGCAGGGTGCAGAAACACCAAACCATCCCTGTCTATAGCACGTGTATTGAAGAAGGAAGGGGCACACACCAAACGTCCTTCGCCACTCCTAGACAAGACCCTGGGATGCCCCTTTCTTTCCACAAAGCCTCTTTCCACCCTTCTGCTCCCGGGAGCAGTGAGTTAAATGCCACTCTGTGATGGGGTGGTGGGCAGGAGCAGGACCTCGATGCAAAGAGCAAGTGTCACATGCGTGGCTGCTGCCCGTTCCGTGTGGTGCTGGGGAAACCAGCCCGCCCTGCCCAGGCTTCAGGGTGCCACACACAGCTGCCAAGGGCTGCGGAGAGCTGCACTTCAGCCGGTGGCAATAAACAACACAGAGAGCTGTGGTCAGGCGTTCTTACCTGGCGAGAAATGCTTCCTTAGAAACAAATGCTTTCTCAGCATTTAAGTCCTCCACATCAATACAAAAAGGGAAATTATCCTCTTGCTCAATCTTGTCCTGCCTTCACCTTTCCATAGCAGAGGGGCAACAAACTATTTCTGACCAAAATATCTTGCATGGGCTTACAGCACATTTTCAAAGATAAGTCACACAACTTTTTGCAATATTCCTTTTCTCTTAAACAAAACCCCTTACACTGTTACTTTACCAAAAAAATTGGGCTTTAAAAGTCACTGAATAAATAATGTTAACCCAAACGTAATGTTGCTCTATTAGTGCCTCAGAACAAAGACATTAATGACAAGAACCTGATGGCACATATGGCCTGGGGCCATGTGGAAAACACTTAGGGTTTCACAACCAGGGCATCACAGAATTTCCTTTGTTTATGGGAAGATCCCCACAGGGCTGAGAACACTCCAGGCAATAAGCACCACATTTCTGTATGTCACTCCGCAATGATGACTGATACTTCTAGACTGTTACTGAGTCTTTGATGCTACTTTAATGTTATCTTTGGCACACAATTTCCTTTGAATTAAGAAAAAAAAACGCTTTGAAAACTTTCAGATGTATCAAGGCTCTTCCTAAGACACCACTGCTGTAAGGAGCTTCAGTGCAAAAGTCTCCAAATAAACCACCATCTATTTTCTCCACCTTCTCCAGGTAGGGAAAAGACATCAGACAGGCATCCAGTTCACCATGCTGGCAGCGCTAGAGCTCAGCATGCACCTCAGTGGTGTGCAGACAGCCACCCCTCCCAGCAGAGCATCCCCTGCTCTGAGCCCATCCTGCTGCTGACACAACCCACCGTGCTGGGGAGCTGGAGTGAGGTAGCTGCTAAATGCCAGCTAAATCCCAGCCTGACCAGAGACAAATTGCCTCTAGGTCCAAAAAGGAGCTATGGCAGCTTGCAGGCAGAGGCACAGGCAGCCGGCTGAAGCGCACCCAGCTGCTCCCAGGCCAGCCCTGGGAAAGCTGGAACACCAGAAAGGCACTCCACCACTGAAGCCATCCCTGCATAGAGACATCCCCAAGCCTGTGAGTAGAGGTGACAGTCACCAGTGACTTTTCTTACACAAAGTTTTACTCCTTTGCCTTGCCCTTTGGCGCAGGTAGCTATACCCCTCAATGCCCATAAATTCAAATGCATGTGGTCAGCTTTGGACTTTTAAATTTAAATGATGTTTGAGTTACCTAAGCAAGAAAACAGTTCAATGTATTTTCTTCTCTTTTTCAGAGGCATTCCCATCTGGAAGGAGAACAAGAGTAAATACAATCTAAGGGAAAGATGCAAATCACTGAAAACAGGCACCAACAATGAAAGCATCCCTTCAGTTGCAAGATGGCACTACATTACACACACGGTGCCCCAGGAATTTTTAATAGGACAAAACTTATTTTTATTTGCTCTTTCATCCTCTCATGCTTTTGCTTTTACCACTCCAAAAGAGTACAATTAGGTTTCTAATTATTACTGGAGAAAAAATGATTAAGAGAATGTCAGTGTGAACAATGCCCCAGAAAGCTACAAGGCTAATGGCATTTCTCTGATGTGACCAAGGGGGAGACAAGAAAGCACACTCAGCAAAAGTGAAGGGGCCTAAAGAAGGGCATGCTCTGATAATTACATCAGTCTTGAGGGGGAAAGAAAAAACGGATCACACTGCCAGCCCGTTTCTACAAACGACTGATCTGGCAACAATAAATTCTGTGGGAATGCTTCTAATGGGGTTGAATGAGAGACCCACAGAAAACAGCCAGAGTTCAATGCCTTTTATGAGCAGGTCTACTATTATTGCCTCTTTTTGAATGATGGGAAATTTTAAGAAGTAGTATTTGCTCATCATAAGCACTGCTGCAGTGAAATGAATTCATCCTGTAAGTGATTAGACCAGGTTGCAAATCATTCCTTTCTAGATTTTCATTTAACCAAAGCAAGGAAAGCAAGTACGTATTTTTCCTCCTCTTTGCCAGATAAAATATTGGCATACGACTTCATGAGTAATGAGAAATAAAAGTTTTTTAAATCCTTTACAGCAAAAAGAATAAAATTAATCTTAAAATTTAAGGTGAAATTTTCACATATGCAATGATACCAAGTAAAACACAGCTGTTTTTTTCTTTCTCTTGACAGTAGTTTAATGGAGGGGTGGGGAAATATCCCAGGAAAGCACAGGTAGCTTACTGTTTAGGATAAGTTTCAAAACATCTAGTATTATTTCTTAGTATTGGTGAAAGTATAAAAATTTTGCTCTCAGAGAGGTAAAAAGATGACAAGTGCCACCTTGTGGGCATTTAATAAAGAAGGAATTTAATGCTGCTTTCTGGTTCTAGGGCGCTATCTCAGTCTCCAGACAACGGGCTGCTGCTGATTTTCAGTATGACTGGGAACACCACCTTTGCTCTCTAAGAAAAGACAGACACGATGGGAATTGCTTCCAGACATGGCTCTGCAGGTCAGCTGCAGGTGTAACAACAGAGTCAGGCCAAAGGCTGTGCTGTAACCCTCTCATTTACATCACCACGGGAGTTATGATAGCTCACATGCATCCTGAAATGTCTAATTTACACAGTGAACAACCTCTAACTGAAGATGTTGTCAAAATCAAATATACCTCTCTAATGCATCTATTTAAAAGAAAAACAACCTGTGTTTTTTGTTTGTTTTTTTTTTAATTCATTGTGATGAAACTGACCATGTCTGACTGCAAGCCCTGAACTGCCGGATCAATGACTTTGGCAGTTTCCCATCCTCCCTATGGGTTATTTGAAAGGTCTATTGCAAACTAATTTTGCAAGGTCGAAATTTTCAGAAATAGGTCTTTATTGGATGAATTGCCTCACTTAGATTTAACAGGAAATTTTTCCAAGTGTCTTTTAGATCAGTACAGCAAACTCTTGTTTACTGTAAATTCAGTGTAATGTCAGGTAACACAAGCTTGAACACTGTAATTAAAGTTCTTTGTTTTTAAATCCAGACTGGTTTTCTTTGTAGACATTGTTTTGGTCATGGCCAGTGAAATTTGCATGGAAGGCTGGAGAAATATCTATTGAGGCTACTGCTCTTATACTCTCTCATTCCAACCACGGCAAGGGATAATACAGGAGAAAATATTTACCCTTTGACATTTCCTTTCCTATATTTTCTTCTGCAAATCCTTCTTTGTCTCCTATTTTAAGTCAGCCGGCACAGAGACAAAGCTCATTTCCTATCGCTGGCTTCACTTCTTCCAAACATTAATAACACTAACAAGAGCACATCAGTTTTACCATAACTTCAAGCCAGTGACAACTGTTATAGCCACAGCCTCAAGGCATTCACAGAAATACTTTTTTGTCTTCATTTCTCTGACACATCTAGCAGGGAATATTGATTGGAGCTTGATCACACAAATATTCTGAACAGTTACCCTACTAGTGAAAAAGAACAAAATGATGTGTTGTAAAAGTGTCTTCTAGCTGTAAATTAATCTTCTCCCCTGAATACAATGTCTGTCCAGTCAAAGTTGAGCAGAAGGGACCCTAAAGAAGGACAAATACTTTTGAAATACAACCCCTCCATCCATTGCATAATGCCCTAATTTGCTGAATGGGGAGACATGCTTTATCACTGTTTGCTTGGTTGCTTTCAATTGTTTTTCCACACACAACACCAAGATGATAAAGAATGTAAGTTCACTTTCCTACTCTAATACACCTTTAAGTAGAGCAGTGTGGCTTTACCAAAAGGTAAAGCTCAACAAAAGACTGACTCTGCCACCCTATCCATTGGTAAAAACCTGCTGAGAACTTGTCTGCCCCTGCATTTCAGACCAAGATAGCTGCTGTGCATTCATTATCCTCCTGGGGTAAAAAAAACCTAAACCAAACCACCCATTAGCATCCCAGGCAAAAATCAGAGCCTTCCAGAGAAAATTAAGAGCAGATCTGATTTCTGACTGCTGTTATAACTGGTGTCAAGACAGACTCACGTGTTCCAAAGCACGTGTCTCCAACTGTGTCAGATGGTCAAATAGATGTAGCTTCTCCTCCCTCAAACTTGACCCATTTAAACTCTTAGACCATCAAGTTATAACAAACCTATTATGATTCCTATTACAAACAGATTTTTCATTTTCTAAAACAGTTGTCAATAACACACACCATTGCTCAGGCAAAAATATGGTTTGTATTTACATCCTTATTTCCAGAACAGATGCAACTACCAAGTAAAGTACCCCTGCCCAGGATCATGATTGTTTTTTATAGTGTCAGGAAGGAAAGTCCTAAAAAAAAAATATTATTGGCAGGGTCTGCGACAGGAAATGGAAACAATGTGGTGGGATGCCTCTTTTTAATTGGAATTTAAATTTTTATTCCAAAAGGCATTCTCCGATTACTGTGAGCTTCTCTCCAGTCTGAAAGATGTACCACTCCTTACCTCTTCCTGTTCCCATAAAGAACATTCAAGAGGCCTCCAAGGAAATGAATTAGGATGCTCCAGGTAGAAAAGCTGAAAGCTTCACATTTCTTTTTGGCAATTCCATGGTTCACTATTATAACTGCAGCCAAAGACCCATGGCGAAAGCTTTTCACCCAATAGCCCCTCCCTGTTTATAGCTCTACATCCACCTTTTTCATAATGATTTTCCTCCTTGGCAGGCTCATCTGCTGCACAAGGCAGGAACCAGACAAAGGAGGGGGAGCAGGGCCAGTCCATGGAGAAGCTCTGGGTCCACTGCTGCACCACCCAGCACACGGTGGGGTTGGAGCCGCAGCCAGACGGTCTCAGAGGGGCTTTAGCACCTCTGCAAGCACTGAGAGGTTTTCTGCACAGGCTTGCCATTTGCCCTCAGTTCCTTCTGCTTTTGGGAGGAGAAAAGCACATCAGGGGAGCTGGGAACAGACTGCTGGAAGGAGAGCTGAGCAATGCTTTGGTACTGCCCTGAAGGAATGGGAGAAATAGCTGGAAAGCTTGATATGATTGATGCTCAGAAATAACCTCCAAGTCCTTTTTCAGGTAACTCCATACATCTTTCCCCCTACAGGAGACTAACTCAGGTGGTTTTCTTGTCTCTGTTTTGAAATTGTTTTCTTTCTCCATTTTTTCCACTAATTAGAAGAAAGACAAATTGATCCACAAATAACGGAAACTTGGGTTATTAGCTCTCATGTTATCATGTCACTACATTAAACAGGTTTCCAAGAATTATTAGCTGCATTTCTAGGATATCAAAAAAGCATCCTTACTGAAACTAAGATCCTGTGGAAATGTCCACAAGTGAAAAGCAGACTTAGTCCTACATAATAACACATCTACACAGAAAATAGGAACAGTAGCTGGTGAGAGAAGCAGAGGCCCTTGTAGATGAGTTCATCCTACAGATCAAAGAAAGATCAGTATCTCTACTCCCAAGTCTTGCTAACCCAGTATTCCCCCAGCCAGCATTGTCTCTCTGGATAACAGCTTTTTTGGTGTCTTCAGCTCCACTTTGACTTTATAAAAAGAACCCCATCATGGCAATTGACAGCACAGGAAAACACATACAGACAGACATGAGGATAGTGATAGGATGTGACAGATCAAAAATCCATTTTATAGTTTAAAAATGGCCCTGGCCTGACTACACAGCTTGGTGAAAACTGCTGTGAGGCAGAACATTGCAAGCAATTGTCAGAGACTGTGATACACAGGATTTCCGTACAGAAAGAAGGGCAAATGCTAAGACAGCTCTGAGACAGCAAGCCCTGCCTGTGCCTTCCACAGCTGCTCTTGCACAGCCATGGGAGAAGGAAGATGACAGTTTTTAACATTTAAAAGTCATGACTGCCAGCAGCATCAACAGCACCACATCAAAAAAGCAATAGAAAAAGATGTTTCTGCTTCACATAGACCTTTCTATGAAGAGAGAAAAAAAGTCAACAAGCTGAGTTAGCCAGAGTGAGCTCTCCCTCTGAAGAGAGCAGTCTGCAACTCACTCATCTCAGAGGCTGCTTGGGAGGCATCCCCCAAGCTCCTGTCCCAGGAATTCTGCATGCTCTGTCCTGCCCTGGGGCTCACCATGCTTTGGGACAGCTGGGACACTGGGGCTACAGTTCAGCTCCTGCTAATTCTGAGCCTGCAAAAGTGCAAGTCGAGACAAAATTATCATCTTTGGTCTAAAGCAGCTGGAGGTGGATTGGGGTGGGGGTATCTTCTTATTTAGTGCAGTTTCAATAAAAGCTAAGGAATAAGAGATGCTCCATCGAGTTATTGCTCTACTTGCTGCTCTGCCACTGAGGAGGGGCACACAAGGGTGCAGGGAGGGGACTGTGACCACAGCTTGCTTTGACATGATGTGGCATCAGCAGACACACAGGTCAGCCAGGAGCTCCCTGAGCACCACAACAAAGCAACAGCACAGCTACAGGCACATGAGCTCACCACTGGAAACAAATGCTGTGACAAGCTTCCTCTCCTCCTGCTTCCATTAAACCACTGAAGATTTTTCTCAACATTTGGTAAGACCCATTTATAAATATACTACTAAAAAAAAAAAAAAAAGCCAAAAAGGAAATCAGTAGAATTAATTGCTGTGTCAAAATCATGCTTCCTTTATTGGAAGGATATACCCATGTGTGCATGTTCCGCCTGTAAGGCAGAGGTAAGGAAGAAGTACATCCTGTTTGGGGTTTTTTTGTAGGCTGGTTTTTTTAAATGAAAAATGATCCAAGATCCAAGCACTGAAACACTGTGTCCATATTCACATGGAAACCATAAAGCACAGCTGAAAAACACTGGAAGACTGGCCCTACCAAATAATTATCAGCAACTTTTACAGTCTGTAGTCTGCTCTGGACTGTATATGTGTCAGATACTAATTCAGCGTTGAGGAGACTTTGACTTGTACCCTGCCAATGCAAGCACAAGGTGTTTTTCAGAACTCTTCTCCTCCTTTTTTCACAGTCCCCTGTTTACACTGCACAAGAAATAATTTAGTCTCTCCTTATCCATTGCTGCAGCAGTACTCTAAAACTTTCCCACACTAAATACTTTACTGGGAGGGTGCTGAGGCACTGGAACGAAGAAGCCGTGGCTGCCCCACCTCTGGAAGTGTTCAAGGCCAGGCTGGACAGAGCTCTGCTCTAGTGAAGGTGTAGGAACTAGATGACCTCTAAGGTTCCTTCTGACTGAAACCCCCCTCTGATTCTATGGTGCTCTGTTTTACTTGCTGTGTAATTTAAATGGTTGCAACTGTGGTTCTGCAGCTGTGGTAGCACACCACAATGCAGTGGGCAACAAAACAATTCTAGTATTCAGGAAGCAGAGTTTTACCTTTACTTTTAGAGTGAAATTTCACACAAGCAAGCTGCCTTGGGACGTTCAGTTTCTGATCAAGATCAGAAAATATATTTTTTTATTTCAGCTTCTTAAATGGCAAGACTGCTCTTGCAACAAAGGAAGCAGGAAGATGGAGATGAGGACTGTAGCAGAGAGGAAACCACCACCTCCCACCAGCACCAGGACCATCCAGACCCAACCACGTGATGTTTTCAGCAGAGCCGGATCCTGCCACCTGCACCAAAGCTGGATGTGACCCTGGGCTTCCTCGCAGAACTGACAGAGACCAAAGGAAGTTACCTGCTCACTGTGAGCAGGAAGGTCCAGCCTGCAACTTCTTCAGAGGTCCACAGTTTTCCTACTGCATTCTCCCAAGGGACTAAGATTTGGTCACATGAAAAACAGACCCCTTTATCACATCCTATCAGCATTAAGAAAATTTTACAAAAAGCAAACCAGCCCCGACATGACCAGCCTTCCATGATGCTTATCACAGAACAGCTAATAAAGTAACAAAAATAAATTCAGGGATGAATGTATCAAAATATATCACGGAAATTAGACTCACATAGCAATAAATGGAATTTTATGAGCACAATTTCCAGTAACTATGAAATCACTTCATATATATCTTTTTCATTTATATACCTTTTTCATTCAGAGTGCTGTAAATGTCAAATGTCAACCACTTCTTACCCATTCCCAGAGGCTGCTGCACACACAGCAATACTATTGGCTTCCCAGCTGGGTGTGACCAACGTTCCTCCCTCCCCCTGACGAGAATCAGGACATTGACCAGTCACTCACTCCACACACAGCCGAACCCTCAGAACAGCGTGGAGAACTGCAGGAACTCTTCCCAGCATCTTCTTGGGCATGGCCAGCGAGGGTGCTTGAGGCCCAGATGTCATGCAATTACCAAGTCCCAACTACATTGTTAAATGCTTTAGAAGACCAAATATTTCAGAGACTTTAAATGGCACTTTTCCTTGTTTCAACACCGACTCCAAAAAGCAAAATCTAGAGGGTTTTTAATTTTCTGCCATCATTTGTGAAGATGTACAAGCCAGACACAATCCATGACACTGAAAGAATAACCAAGCCAGTTTATGATTTTATGAGGGAAGAGGAAGCCTCTCATCTTCTACTAATAACTACAAAAGTGCCCTTGGGCCAGGTCCCGGGTCTGTTTTGTTTCATTGCGAAGACATTCGTGTGCAGAACTGTGCAATCTCTGCCCACAGGGTGGAGCAGCTCAGTAGCCTGAGCTGTGGATGCTACACCCCACGTTCAGAAAAAAAAGAATTGCCCAACAACGCACATTCAGCTCAGACTGCACAGAGCAGTTATGTCTGCACCCCTGGGGGACCCTGGTTAATCTGCCTTTATTCAACAGAAATAGCATAGTCTTCCAAACAGCTTGCACTGAGTTTACACTTTGAGTTTACTGATTAAAGCAGTATTTAAACTATGACTATAGTACCACCACTGTGAATAAACACAATCTTTTCTTGACACTGAGATGTGCTTTCTACCAATACAAAACCTTTCATAAACCTGAAAAACAAGTTAAGACCTCTTGGAGAGAGTTAGTGAGAGAATAAAGTCCCAAAACCTGACAAAGCCAAAAGCATCAGCTGAGTCCAAAACAAATAGAAGGAATCCCCCATTTACACCTGAAACATCAGTCCTTGGCCAATGTGAAGGGTACACGAGGAAAGCTTCCTAGACCCTCACATCCAGAGTGCCTTTCACTTCAACATCATCAGATGAGATTCTGTGTTACACACACTGTCTCCATTCTTAGTGGATCTGCTGGCGTCAAGGAGAAAAGGGATGCAATTGTTCAATGATGTGCCTGAGATGATGATAGCACAAGAGAATCTCCTTGGTGAAAATTCAAAAATCTCACCTTAATTCACTACCTGAGCACACAATTGCACACGACCTTTCCAGTTTCAGCAACAATCCTCAAACTTCTGATTTCGTTAGATTCTGATACAATACTCACAACTGAAACACAATTTTATACTACACTGTGTGAAGCACACTTCTAAGCACTAAGCCGAGAAGCCATGACTCAAACTTTTTCATCCTTGTCTATACTGTTAGTGTCACTTCTCTAATATTTTGATCAATTTATACCAATTTACTAGTTAATAGATCCTATATACGTTTTTCTTTCTATAGCATTGCTGGCAAAACCTTTTCAAGCCTGCTCTCCTTATTTGTTTCATTAGGTTCTATAAATCATGAAAGGTTAGCACAGCACCTAGGAGAAGATATTCTTATGACTCTCAGCACTTGGACACTTTTCCTCCCAGACACATGAATGGGAGTTGGAAGGTCTGGTTTCTCTCTAAAATGGTTTCAATTTTTAATGAATCACCTTCACTTTTAAAAAACCCCAAACATAAACAATGTACTAATATCCCTAAATTGTTTCATCTAATTAGACTATTTGTAGTTCCCATTGTGACTAGATGTTGAATTGCTTAAATGTCCCCTAAAATTAGCTTGTTATCAGTCAGTATTGAATGAAGCCCAAGTATTTTAAGCAAGGGCCAACCACTTCAAGAATTTCTATTGCAACCAGGTTAAAAAAGATCACTTTGAATTCACTGCTTTTCTGGTGAAAAAGATCTAGCACAGGCAGTGCCACATGGGATATGTATTCACTTTGTTGCTAATCTTATGCTCTTCAGTTTTCAAAGTTCTTTACTTCTTTTTTTTTTTTGCCTGGAATTATCCATGATGGGTACCATTCCTACAGCATCCTACATTTATGTTCCCTGTAGTGACAAAAGCCCTACTATAAATGTCCAAATTCCATGAACAAGCTTCCATTACCTACTTCAGTTAAGGAACATATTCAGAGAACACTTTTCTGGTACAACTGGACTCTTTCGTTAAGGGGCTCTGTCAGTAAACTTCACCATCACAGGCAGCCACAAGTTTTAAGCATAGTTCAAGGCCACATATACAAATAGAGAGAAGAACTTGAATTGTAGGTGATCTGTTTATTTCCTGTTCTTAGAAGGCTCTGCACACAAGACATGAAATAAGCAGATTAATTTTTGAGTATTTCCTATCCTACAGAGAATCAGCAACATTACCTGTTGTGAGCCATTTTTTAGAGGAACACTTACCTTCTATGTACCTGTGCCAACCAAGCACTCTAAAATTTAACGCCCTTTCCCGAGCAAACAAAACATTTATTTAGAGCAAAATTTCTCTCTTTAAGACTGGCACATTAGAAAACATGTGCTTGAACCAACAGAAGCATACCCTACCTTTTGAAGCAGCCATGAGTCAGTAAGCACAGTTTGCATGGAAAACAGTAATCACAGATGCAGAGAACGTGAACTAGTAAATTGTTAATTAGTATTTCAAGTACGGAAGAACTTCTTTCAAAAGGATCACTTCATACCCGTAGTAGTAAATAGAGTCATAGAAAAGTAATTCTGTGCAGTATAACATCAGAACACACAGCCGTGGAAGCAATTCTGTTAAGTGGGCAAATTAATATTTACGTGCTCTTTCAGAAATGTGTGGACACCTGAAACAGAGGTATCAGTGGCTTCTTTGTCCCTGCCCTTTCTTCCTGTGGCAGTGTACTGCTTGTTTCTTTTATTCTGGTATTTTCCCCATAGATTTCTCTAAAAACTGCCCTTGTTCATCATCTTATAAAACCATATCTGTCATGCTGACTACAGCTCTGTCTCTAATCCCATTCATCAGTAGCCACTCATCAGAGTGCAAGCACTTTGAAGATTAAAAGAGAATTGCTTCGCTTCTCATTTCTTAACCACCAGTACTCAGGGATGAGTTTTCATCCATTGGCAGGCTCCGAGCAAGAAGGCAAGAGCATGAATAACTAATGACAAATATGTCCATGAAGATCTCTCCTAGCTGTTTTGAAATGTCTTCCTTTGTTCACACAAGAGAGTTGATGAGCAAATAAATGAACAGGAAGGGAATTGATAAAAGACAAGGACAACTCGCAAGCACTAAACAGAACTATTTTTCTTTCAAAGTACAATGTTGACTTTCTTTAAACACTTTTCAGGATATTCAAAGACACAAGCGAACAGTGGGATAACTTAATACTTCCCCTCCTTTTCCCCGTACATTGTTTGTTATCTTTCCAACAGTTGAGTCATCCAAGTGGAATGACAGCAAGCACCTCAGCCGTGTCACTGTGCAGTCTCACATCTTAGGGTTTTAACAGATGGCTATAGGAAGTCTAGCCATAGAAACGTGACTGATTGCTCTTCCTGTCACTGGGAAGCTGCTACCCTGCAGGGATTCAGCACAGCAGGACTGGTGGGTACCCCTGAGCCGCCTCTCTGCTAAACCAGGCGAGTGGCTCCAGCCCAGCTCCCCGAAGGCTGGGCACACAGCCACTGGACTTCGTGCTGAGACAGCAGGGAAGGACACCGGCTTATCCACCATTCCAGCTGCTGCACCAGGCAGAAGAAACAGAGAGAAAAAGGAAGCTAACACCTGGAATCACCACAACCTTCTGTAAGGCAACACAACTGTGCTGTAGGAGGAAAAACAGCACTAGAACTGGACATCTGCTTAAGTTCCAGACATTTACACACACTGTATGTGAAAATGCACACTTTGTGTGGACTAAGATGTTTCTAAAATCCCCACCAACACTTAATAAGCAATTCACATGGATATCAAACCTACTTGCAACAAACAAAAGGCTCAGACAGCAATTTTTTTTCCACTTCTCAGAGAAATTGACTGTCTTCCAGTCTTTTGCTGATGCAGTCCTTGTGCAGGACTCACTTTCCACTGTTAGATCAAACTTGCACTCCAAGTGCTTGGCCACTGGAACACAAACTGAAGGTACTAGTGAAACCCTACTTTGGCTGGTACCACAAAAAGGCATGGCACATATGGGTGACCACCTATGGTCACAACAGGCTATTTCTGCTGCTGTAACTCTATCACACAGTCATCGAATATCGTGAGCTGGATCCCAGCAGGATCGTGGAGCCCAGGTTCTGGCCCTGCTCACACCGTATGTCTGTGAGCGTTAACTCTGTGTAACCATGAGCCCTGCTGGGATGACACGTTTGCCTGAAGGAGCCAGCCTGGCTGAGGTAACAGAGGTATGTTTCCAGCTAACAACTCCCAGGCTCTCCCATTGCTGACTAATTCCAACAGGGGCTGCTCTTCCTCTTCCCATCTGTGGAGCAGCTGAACTCCTCTTTCCCATGACCCACACCACAAACAGACTCATCACTGCACCAGGGGAACATGGGCAGCCCCCTATCTATCTTCCATACAGCCAGCTCTCAGCACAGGGTATCTTGGAAGCTTATGAGAGAGAGACAAGGACAAGATGAAGAAAAGAATTTCAAAATAACTAAAACTGATAAAGTGAAGATTCTTAATGTTTTCCTCCCTTGTGCTTTATTGTTGCACCATAAATCTTGCCAATCAGCTGCAACTGAAAAGGGGTAAGTCAGGAGCCACATAAAGCCTAAGGGTAACAGCCTTGTTTTGTAGCAGAAAAATGCTACAAAAAAAATGTTAATACCAGAAACTCTTTTCACAACCAACTTTCCCAAGAATCTCAAAGGTGCAAACTGCAGACAGCGCTCCTGTGGCAAGGTGGGGCTGCTCTGAGGACAATGGCAAAGGGCAACCTCCAACAGGACCTGACTTTCAACTGCCTGATAAGCACATGTGCCTGCTCATCCAGGATCTGCGACAATGTCACACTGATCTCTAGACCTGTCCCCTTCTAGTAGAGTCTTTGGACTATGCACTGAAAGAGCCATAAAACCCTCCCAAGAGCATGGAGAAAGCACGTCATGGCATTTCCCAACCCTCTCCTCTCCCTTGCTGTGCTCACACAAGTACACATTAATTGAAAGGGACCCAGGAAACTTGGTGAATTTTCTCCCTCAAAGTTGACATGGCAATTTATCTCAAATTTTACATGCTTTTGGAGCATAACTTATTAGAAGCAACTTGAGAATGGTGAAATTTGGTTCAGAATGATATATCATTATGGGCTAGGGAAAATAAAAACACAATATTGAGCCTAGAATTTATGTGAGTGAGCAGAACCAAAGAAACCACTCCCCTGAGATCTTTTTGCTCAGGACAATTTTACTGGTATAAGATAGATGGGAATTTAAAATAGTACAATTACAGTTGCTTAATACCTTAAAACAGATACATTAATTCAGACATTTATTTTGCCTTTCCTCAGATTTGCTGATACTGCTTTGGTAGGGGGTTATGTTGAAACAAACAAAACCCCACTCTTTCATAGGTTATACATTTAATTATTTACTATGGGTCAGCTCCAGTGCAGTAACTGAAAATGCAACCATCCACCGGCAGCCAACATTCAAAATAAAGGCTGAACGCTGTTCCTGAAGCTCAGAGCAAGCATGTTGTAGTCTGTCTTTGTTATGTGCTGAGACAAAGTGTGGCAAGCTACCTCACCTCAGAGGACTCACAGCAACACAGTAAGCTGTGCTAGCTCAACCATAAATTAACCACAACCACATCTGCAAACATATTGCACTCACATACATTTCTGCATTTACACAACTCGCACTCTTGCATCCATCGTTTAAGACATACTCTAAAGCTTTTACATTTGTGAAAGGCACCACATTCGTTTGTTGATGCATATGAGCCATATTTGTTGCATTGTTTTATTGTCACTTTTTGTTTTCTTAAAAGGATGCAATCCTGAGGTTTTACCCTCAGCAAGATGATGTTTAAAAACTAGACAGACACAGCAGAGGATCCCACTCTATCTTCTCTTGGCTCATTATCTTTTACATGTATCAATGTCATTTACTGTAACAACAGACATGATAACACACAAAACCATCAAGTTACTTTGTAATGCAAATTTGTATTAATAGAATATGTCATGCAGTCGATCAAATACATGCAAAATAGTAAAGAATCACGCAAGTTTAAAAAAACAAGGTACCTTATATAGGAACGCCACTTTCATTAAAAGCTAAAATTAAAATATTCCTAATTTTTGCAGACAAAGATCGTAATGACACTCAGCATGGAGAATGTGTATATTTCAGCCTAAATTTTTTTTCCTGTTTCGGAAAACTACAATATTTTCCTCCAGTGCCAGTGAAACAAACTACGTATTTTCTAACAATCTAATTCAAAATGATACAATGTAACATACACAGTGTTCGTTTTAAAACAGCCAATCTGCCATTTGATCTGTGTTCACTTTCACTTCTAAGTTAAAGAGCTTGATCCTCACCCTGCACCTCCTGAAGTCCCATGAACTCAGTGACAAGATCAGGCCTATAATGACAAAGACAGTTTCCTGTGACCTATGAACCTTTTGCATCCTGAAAAACTCGAGCAGGAAATATAAATATGGGAGACAGCACTGTAGCTAAATCCAATACAGCATAGATTTTATTTGCAGAGAGCTATCTTGCAACATGTGCTAAACTTGTTTTTAGATGGGGCTCAATACACCTTAATAATATAGCAGGTGTCAATTTTTAACAAAACCCTAAAGACTGGTTTTATTCTCTTAAGAAATTGTATCAGTCCAAGAATCGGGAGATGAATGAAAGCAAGCCATTTGCTTACATATGAAATAAAATCCACAGTCCAAACACAATGAAAAGACTTCGCATCCTCACTTAAACCTACTCACTAGAAATCACTTGTGGTGCACGAGCTTCTTTCAAGGAAGGGTATCCCGATTATCCTGTTAACTCTGTACTGACCTTAGTTATACTAATCTCTGCTTTCCTTTGCATTGCTGCATTTACCTAATGTTGCCAGACACAATTTGAAGCCCTTTTTTTGTTTGTTTGCCCGCTGTAAAATCGCGCACGTTAAGCATAAGCAAGCCGAATTTAATAACGTTACTTGGGAAAACGCACACGCTCAACAGTTCAAACTAGAGTTTTCTCAAGCCGGCTCCCACCACGCCGTCCCAGGCTGTGAGGCACGGCCGGAGCAGCACTCCCCAAGCCTCCTTTCCCGGAGCTGAGCGCGCAGGAAGGCACGGGCTCTCCGCGGGCAGCTGCGCCCCGTGAGCCCCGGCGCTACAGGGTCCCCCCGGGCCGGCCCGTGGCTCCGCCGCGCAGCCCCCCGGCTGCCGGGGCTCCCGAGGCACCCTAACTTTTCCGTGCCCGCGGCAGCCGAGCCCCGCGGGGCCGGAGCGGCGCT
>VZTG01002665.1:279024-414545 GCA_013397845.1 Melanocharis versteri | reverse complement strand
CGCTCCGCCCCGGCCCGCGGGCGCCGCCGGGGCCGCCCGGGCACCGCTGCCGCTCCGGGGAGATGCCCTGCGGAAAGCACCGCTCCCCCGGCCGCTGCCTCCTCGGCCGTGACAGCGCTGCGCCCGCCTGCTCCGGCAGACGGTCCTGTGAAAAACATGACTCTGTTTAAAGCCAGGTGAAATTTTCCACTTATTTGCCAGCAAGCATGAAGAGAGCAAACCCACAGATTTCCCCTCAAAAGACTTCGTGCGAGAAATTTCAGCCAGCCCAGCCGTCGTCGTTTTTCGCTGTCCAGGACGGTAAATTTCAGCGCTAAAAGCGCTTAATTGAAAAGACAACCCCGCTCCTGGTGTGACACTCTTACGCAGTTGGCATTTTTACCCTGACAGCCGACACTTAGCGCAGAGGCTGGCGCCGGGCAGAGGCGGGTGAGCAGCCCGTGTCCCGCAGCCATCGCTTCTCCTCTCCGCTGCGGGCTCTGCGCGCTGAGAGTTCAACCCCAGCCGCAGCACAATCCACGCAAGTTTAATCCGCTACAGCTGTGCGGATCCTTCAGGAGAAGCTTCGCAGACCTCAGCCAGGGCAAGCGGGCTTTGCAGGTGTTTTGATGGACGGCATGCAGCCTGTCCCACCTTCTCCCGGGGCACTGTGGTGGCGGGCGTGCAGTGGGAAGCCTGCCTGCAAGACAAGGCTTTTGGCAGAGAAGAGCCTGAAGGAAGAAAAGCATGTACATAGGCTGCAATTAATGGTTCCAGTTCTGTGAATGCAGCTCAGGGTCAGCAAGTGGATAAAACACCTTTCCTTCTGCGAGGCAACTAAAGCACAAAGGCCTGTCTGAAAAACAGGTGGTTTATGCAGTGAGCTGCGCTCAGGTTTTCATGCTGAAAATTCTACCTAATCTTTGTTGTAGAGAACCAAAGGAAAACATTGTGGGGAGTTTTCAATATCTATAAATATTCTTTAAAACAAAAACATGACATTTGTTATGTCTGTCACATATTTCAAAACATAGGTTTTTATGTTTATAAACTTCACTTAGTGTGCAAAGTTAAAAAAAATAAACGCAAGATGGTTTCGTTCTTTTTATTCCTTCCCAAATAAGTTCTAGCGAGATGGACCTGATTTTACAAAACATTTTCATTTTGCATGTCTAAAGTGCAAACGTTTACTGAGCAGATGGACTACCAAGAAATAATATTTTAATTGCAGGGCTAAAAGAAGGTTAAAAATAGATGAAAACTGGTTCGGAAAAAAGCAATGCAAAAAATCTTTGCAATTCTGCCTACATGATTTGACCTTTGCGTGCACAGAGTGTTTTCCTTGGCTTTTTGGAAATAAGTTGGATCTTCAGATTTTTTTCCCCTTACATTTCCTGGAATTAAATCCCAAGCTTTCATTCCAACTTCCTTCAATTAAATGGCCAGCTTTTACTCTTCCACTACTCCCAAATCTTTTTTGCTAACTATTCAACTGCATGTTTACAGTAAAAATGCTTTCCTGTTCAGAGTGTAAAACTATTTTTCATAATAGGCAGTATCAATACTACAGTTAAGATCAGCCTGAGTGATTTGGTTAGTCATTTCAATTGTTTAATAATGCCTTTGCTATTAGTGCAGTTATTGCTAAAACCTAGGGAAGCGTGTTGGTCATTTCACAGTTAGTTATTGTATTTTACTGTGCCTGGAAGAGCAACTGATCAGAGTTTTCAAAACAGAGCTCCATCGTTATTTCTGATTAGATTCTTTGCTTGGCTTAGGAGGATGTTTTGACCCCGGCCCCAGCAGCCTCCAGGGAACAGCAGCAGCTTTTGGAAGGACTTCTCCCTCGGGCTCATACCCAGAGCCCTCACTGGGGTTGGCAGGCGACGGGGCCAGCACGGAGTGTGCCCGCACACACATGTACCATCTTACCCAGGGCAGCTGTGGCTTTTACAAGGGCTGACAGCCCCATCACAGCGGGAACAAATCAAAGGTGCAAACCAGAAAAAAAACATTAGCCCGAAATTCACCAGGCAAAGGTCCCTGCCACCACATCCTGCTTTTGAATGGACCTGAAATCCTCATGGAGATTTCTGTTTAATAACAACATTATCTTAAAATTACGTAATGCCTTATCAAGCCAGCACATCTTATGCTCAAACGATAACAATGATTTAACTACAACTCTGGGAATTCCATTAGAAAAGAGCTGGAGCTTCCCGAGCACCAGCCCCCATCGCCGTGCACAGGGACCAAGGGAGGACATGCGGATGCTCGGGAGCAGCCGGCACGCAGCTCCCACCTGGCCCTGTTCGGCCAGAGGGGCTGTTCCTTCCGAGAGACCCCAGCTCATAGGTTTGCTCCTTGGCAGGGGAGAGCACGAAAGAGAACGCCAGTGTGCACGACCTTGGTTTAAATGGCAGCAAGGATGAGCTTGGCGCTTTGTTCCCCTGGATCTTTAGCCCTTGAAAAGCCGTCCCTTGCAAAACTGGCTTGTTAGCATCACATCGTGTAGCAGAGGTGCTATTGTATTTGCCACGTGGAAGGAATATTTGCGGGTGTATTTACAAAGTGTACCTCAAGGACAAAGGCTCCAGAAGAGAAATATGTGCATAACATGCTCTTTTCTGGCCTTCTCATTGTCCTTCAGAGGTTTCTTGCCTCATCTCTCAAACCTCAAAGTTCTTTAGAAACTGCAGTCAGTCACTACAGCTTCATTATTCACGTAAAATTTCATCACTGGGACTGGGGGTTGGTTTCTAGTGTTCAGGGTTATTTTATTTTGGCCCCTCTTCTTTTGCTGTCTTGCTCTGGGTGCTGAGCACTATGGCACCAGTGGCCCATTTTCCAGTGGCTTTTCTGTGATCCAGCACCTTGTCTGGGAGTCTGGTACAAAATTGCTTCTAATTACTTGACATTTATTCTTCAAACCTTAACTAATTCACTAATCAGATAGTGATAAATGAGATTTTAAAATTAATCACTGACATTTTTAAAGATTTATACACAACTGTAAAAACAGGTTCCCAGCTAGTAAATATAATGTTGTGTGAAGGGAAAAAAACCCCCAACCCACCATAAATTAAAGCTGTCCTGTATTAATGGGAAGCAGTAAAAGTGAAGACATGGTGAGATGTTACCTGATGAACAGGGGTAGCATCTTACCACAGTTAGTATCTTCCTGCTACAGATTACCCTGACAGCAGGAAAACAGCATTTGTAGAAGCCTTGTCATGCAGAATTTAATTTAGCTTTTAATGTGTAATTGCTGGGAGTTTGTGGGGCAGGCAGGGAAGTGGCCAAGGGCTGCCTTATTGAGCAGGTTTGGAGTTCACAGTATTTGCAATGGAACATTTACTCCTTGGAAAACAGCAAGGCAGATTTCTACCACTTGTTCCGTGAGATAAATTCAACTATTTCACCTAATTTAAAAGTCACCAATAACAAGTTTGAAGGCTGACCAGCAAGCTTGCTAGTTATAATTAATATTTATATAGATGACAGCTATTTGAACATAACATCAAGCCTATCACCAAACCCAGAACTGCCACTGCACATTGCCAGCATTTTGGATAATCTTTCTCCCTTTGATGAGAGAACTGCCATTTGAGCCTTTTGGATGCTGCTGCTGTTCATTATTAATGGCAAAGTAATTTAAACCCAATATTACCAAACACTGTACAGGCTTAGAGGGAGAGAGAATCCTGCATCAACTGCAGCAGATATGAACAACCTTTGCAAATCAGACATAATCAGTGTTTTACTAGAATCTCTGCTAGTCTGTAGATTTTGGAGGTTTTTTTTTTCCTTTTATCTACAGTGTACAGACTAGCAAAATAACAGTTACTAGGAGGAACTTACATCTTGAATTTTCTGATCATTGCTAAAGAAAGTGAGATATGTATAACATCCACCACAGCTCCTGTTTTAAATCACAAAACCACATTAGGAACTCACATTTTGCATCCTATCCTGATGTCCCCACAACAACTTAGCACAGTTTGGTGCACAGTGGGTGCTGTACATCAGGGACATGAAAAATGGGCTTAACACACCTGCTTTTGGCTCTCTGGGTCATGAAAAAATGTTTGACAGAGATAGGTGACAATGACAACCTTTAGAGTTGGGGGTTTTTTCTGGTTACAGTGGAAGTGAATGCCATAAGATCTAAGGGGAAGCAGCACATGAGCACAGTCTTAATTTTAAAATTAAACTAATGCTGTTTACTTGAAATCTAAAGAATGTGCTGAGTTTAGACTGATGTTATGAGACATTATGCCATTTTTTAATGGAACTACATCAAAGGAGAAAAGCTCCCTCTTGCCTGTGTTTCCTGAACAAAGTCCTTTGCAAAAGAATTCTTAAGGAATTTTACATGACTCCGCTTAATGGCATTTCCAAGATGTGCATAAACGTGGTGAGAATTACATCATGAACAGGTACTGTGCATAGGATATAGTCGATGCTACCTACGTATCTTGGCAAAATCGTATGATCTTAAACTTTGATACTGACATGCACAGCCTGTCTCTTGCAGCAGGTTCCAGGTGATGTTTAGAGCTAACAAGATCAGTACAATTTATAACGGCAAAAGAGCTTTTTTTTTCCTTTGCAGCTGCTCTGAATGCACTTTAACACCAGACTTTTTATGAGTTTTCTTATTGCTCATGTGCACACTTACTGGCATATTCCATAAGTATAGACTTCAAATGTGAAATCAGCTAGTAACAAAATTATTAAAATACTAGGAAATTTCAAAATTGCTTGCACTTTTGCTCGGATATAAGAGCTACATACGCTAAGTTACATTTTTTAAGAGTCCTGTGTAAGAAACACAATCTGGTTTTGATTTCTTGTTTTATTAAGTGAAATGAACGGGCTAATTAAAGAAATTCCAGGAAGTTTCTGCTTTCTGTCTCCTAGGGACAAGCCTCAAGTGTCAAAGGAGATAATACTGATGGCTATAAAACACCCAAGTGTGTTTATACTGGCTATAAAATGCAGCTTATACCTCCTATTTAACTTTCATAATATTTTGTTTTTATACCATGCTTAGAAATTCATATTAAGCATTAGTTGAAGTAGTGCTTATATGTATTTGGAAAAAAACCTGGTAATTGCAAGTTAAAAAACAGAAGGCAAGCCACTGGCAAAACAGTCTTAGGAATAAACTGTTACGACTATAATTTCATCCATAAACACTAAAAACTAAGAACAAGCCAGCCATCAAAAAATATAAAAATCTGCAGATACTTCTAGTCCCATCTTTCAAAATGTCTTTGACCCTGAGTGATGATCTCCTACTTGAAGCCATAAGCTGTGCCACAGAACTGGCAGTGGCTCTGCATGCAATCAGTTGAGGCTTCTAGAACTACTGGACCCACTTCCAGATCCCCTGGATGGATTTGAGGAATTTTTAAAGAAACTGAACCTTCTCATAACAATTTAGCAATTTTGAAGTGCTAAACCAACACCCTCTTGGTACAATTATTTGATTTTCTAATATCAGTCCCTCAAAGTAATTTCTACATTCTTAGAGAAGCCAATGTATGTGTTACTGAAGCCAGTCAAAAATGTTTTTAATGAGGGTATTAGCTATCCCATGCAAATTGCTTCTCAGACAGAGTTGCACCTTCTAGAATATTTAGGGTTCTTGGAGATAATGTCCATGATTTAGATCACATGAAACATTTAAAGGTATTTTAAGGCTCAGTAATGCACGTTACATGAATAAGGGCGTGTGGGCCCTGGTAAGGCAAACTGCATCAGATTTGAAGGTGAATTTTATGTAATAGTTTAGAAAAATAAATGGGAAATGAAGTCTAGAAACATTCTGAGAATTTCCTGCTGTATAGCCATATGCAATCAAATTATCAAGCACCTCTGTAGAATGAAATTTAATGACTTGAAGACGCTTCTAAGTCCCAGCCTCAAAGTGTTGAGACAGCAGAAGCACAGGATAACTAATTTGGAGTTCAAAAAATCTCTGATACATGTGTTTGCTTCCACCAGGAGAACTTTTGAAGGAGAATATAAAACCTTCCAAACAGAGCAGGCAAGCACATGCACTACTGGTACCTTCCTGCTTTACTGCACAGCTAACTCTGTGAGCAGGCAGGTAATGGCAGCAGGGCACAAAAAACAAGGGAGAATAATGTTGGAAATATCTCTCAAGAACATCATTAGCTCTTCAGGATCACAGAGAGATGACATTAACCAAAGCAACTTCAAAGAGCTGAAGGAGATTAAAGTTTTTCCTCTTAATGATTCTAAAGTGTTATTGAAGGGATCAATAGCTCTTCCTGTTAAACAAGCTGTTCAAATCAAGTATTCCTGGAGAGGAGATAAACCAGTCCTGGAAGTAATAGTGGGATTTAATTAGGATTTGAGATTTTTCACTATTTATTAATTTATCTGCCAGTATCACAATAGTTTTAGTGAACTGTAAGTTTACAATAGTAAGATTCTTTTTGAAAGGAGAGAATTACCTGATTCCTTCTGAGCCCTTTTAACTGTTCCAAAATACATTATTTACTATGTGGTCCACAAAGAGAAATTTCTCTTTTCTATACCCCATGCCACTGTTTCTTTTTTTCTGGGGGACGAGGAAAGAAGGAAGGGAGAAAAAAATATTATTTCCCCTTTCTTTAATAATATAATAGTTACATCCCATGGTGGTGCACATCTTGCTTATTGTTAACCAAGGCACATGGAAAGCTCCTTAGCAGATCAAAACTAAATTAGACTATTACTAAGACTTGGCAACTTTTCAGCTGTGCGAGCAGAAGTTTTATTCTAAACAAAATCAGAGATAATTGACCTTGCAACCTGACTTGCACATCACCACACCAAGCTCAGATGTGGAATTCAGCCTCAGGTATTCAATTGTAAAGTCATGGAATCCTCAACCAAGCAGATATATAGGAAACTAATTCCTGGTTTAGTCCTTCCAACACTCAGTCTCTAGTGGTCTTCTGAACAGAGATACAATACCAATGCGAACACAATGACTTCAGAATTCAGAGTTTATCTGCACCAACCAGTCACTGATAAGGGAAGCACTTTCCAAAGAGGGTTGGTGTTGTTTTTTTCTTTTTTCTTAAAAGCCAATAAGTCAAGAAAATATGTTTTGGAAAGACACAACTAGGCAAAGCTCTTTGGCAAACCCTGTGCAATACTGCAGGAGCAGGGGGACCCAGGCCCTCACCATTTCTGGGGGTGTTGCAGCAACATTTCAACTGCAACTTTGCTGCTTGTTGTCAGAAAACAGCTTCTTGGGCCCCCCATGGGAAAACTGCTCTCCTTTCTGCTCCCACATGGATGCATTTTCATGACAAACGTGTCTTAAACTGTTTTAGGGTAACAAGGGCCAAAAAAATCCAATTAGTTTATTGTCTGAGTGCTCAAATCAAAACCAATAATCCAGATTACAATGTTATACAGCATTAAAATAATTTCCTCCTTACAGCATATAACCATTAGCCTTATTAAGACCAAAAACCCCACAAAAACACTGGAAGTAACATTGCCTGCATTCTGCTCAGCTCTTTGAAGGAATGAAAAACATGGTGTAGGCACTATATTCTATTTCACTTGTTTTTGCATGGAGCTAAACAGCTTCAAAACCAGATGCAAAGTTCAGGTGGATCATTACTGAACAGTTGTTTTCCCTGTTCTTTCTCCTTTGTTTCAAGGTTTGATCGCAGGGTTACTTGCTCTTAAGATTTCTTTACTGTGTGCACAACAGAATGCCTTCCTTCTGATTGTGGAGGATCATAACCTCCTTAAAGCATCCTGCTGCTCTGGAAACTTGAGAGTGAAGGGCAGATGCAGCTGCAACAGCTGCAAGACTGCAGTTGTTACTCAGAGAAAGCCACTATTCTAGCTTTAAGAAATTGTCCCAGATCTAGGGCTTTCCTCATCTATTTTTAGCAAGCACAAACAAGACAGTTTTCTTGGTGCTTTTCAGACTGCATTTGCCAATGGTCCCCAAACTCATCTTGTTCTGCCTGCCAAAACATGCTTCCATGACAATTCACTCCCACTAAACCAGCACTGCTCCCTCCTCTTTCTCTGCAGCTGCACTGGCTGTTGGCCAATGCCAGTGTCTAGGAAAATAACCAGCAGCACTCTAGAGGGACAGATGAGTGCACGAGTGCTGCATCACAGCAACAGCAGTGGCTGCAGAGCAGCCCAGACTCTCAGATGACCCTTTTAATGACCTGTGCTGAGTGCCCTTGTTAATCAGACTCTTTAGTCTGCTGCAGTTTACTTCAAATAGCATACAAAACAAGAGTCAAGGTTAAGGATTTCTTTATCCATCCATAAACTCCTTCCCAGCCCACCAAACCAATGTCATGCCATCTTCATAGACTTCTACGGTGACGTCAGTGGGACAGATTAGATTTCTGCACCAGCATGCAGAACACATCTCAGAGACCCTCGGTCTGATTACAGCCCTGGCAACTGCTGCTGCCAGCATCTTGCAATGGAATAGGGCAACATGGACCAGCAGACGGAGGAATTCAAACAGTGCATGGAAGAAGCAGACCCATAAACAACAACAGAACCCCTATCACAATGAAGTGCAAACCCACGGAAGAACGAAACGCTGCAGAGCTCTCTTCAGCAGGCTCCACGTCTAAGATCAGTGGGCTCATATCACATGCAGGCTCCTATGCCTCATTTACATTGATGAATATATTTAAATACAACCATAAGGTTTTATTTTTATTATTTATTCTTGCTGTACAAATAAAGTCTGTTATTAAACTCTAAAAGCCGGTTTATGGCAGCTACTTTTTTAGGAGTCTATTCTAGGAGCCAAGTTTTAGTTTTGTTAGGTTTTTTTAGAGTTTATATTCTACTCTGAGGAGTTGAGTAAGCAAACTATGCCATGGAGAAGTTTATACCATTCCCTGGTAGTTCATTAGAAGAGCAGAAGGGATGGCTTCCCCTTAGCTCCTTGGAGAACAACGAGCCAGAGGGAAAAGCCTCCTACCAAGAGAGACAGATGAGCAGTCAGTGAAGCAGAGGCAGCTTCCATCTCTTTTCATACAGCAATGGCCAAATTGTATTTTAGTACCAAGTAACAGTAAGGTGTGGCTACCGACTAGGTATGAAATTTTATCCAACCCTTGGCTGGGAAAACCTCCCTGACCTGCCTGAGGCCAGCTGCAAAAGCAAAAACAGAGCTCCCAGGCAGCTGGGCAGCATGGCGTCCCTGCCACTGCTGGCCCAGCCTGGGGGGACTGTACCTTCCCTTGAACTCTTTATCTTCTTCTCTCAAGACCTTAATGTGCTGTAAAGTGTAGAATACCAGGAAAAAATATGAAAACTTGATGTCAATATAAAAAAATATTTGCTCAAAATATCCAGTAGTTACCACTAGATGGCATTTTGTCCCTGAGAAATTAGAAACTCACAGGTTTGGGATTATTTGTTACACACAGCAGGAAACAGTACAAAATAGAATTACTTACCTCATTCGGTTAATAATTTATTATCCATTGCCTTGTACTTGTCTGTCACTAACAGAAGACATTTTATTTGCAGATTGATAAATCCCATTTATTTAACTATAGCTTGTGACTCTTCAACCCTCTGCTCAGTAGGTAGGGGTTTGAGCTGTTGTCAGCACTTACCAAAATCTCTTCCACACTTTAAATGAAAGACAAATGTAGGCCAGGTCACAGACTTTGAGCATGCCATGGAAATCTGCCAGAAATGCCTTGCTCCAGTAACTATATACAGTATTTCCTGTGTTATTTTTGGATAAACCCTTAAAACAGATTGCAGTATAAAAAAAGAGTTTCCATTCAGGAAAAGAGCTGTTATAATTTGCTTATTATTAAATAATAATTTAATAAGATTCACTTATTAATATTATATTTTTCTGTGGTTCATTTTAGTTTCAGCTTGTACAAGCTGTGATGATTTCCATTCTTTATCTTTGCAGGGTACAATGTATCATACGCAGAGGTGCAATGAAACTCTGCTGGGCACAGCCTGGGGTGACATGTAGGTGGCATTGTTTAACACGACATTGTTTGGCATCTGTAAGCCTCTCAGTGTCAGATTAAACCAAGCAGGAGTATTTCTCTTACTCTGCAGCAAACAGGAAACTGTATATGATGATGCACAGCAAGTCTGTGCACTGCTCAAATTTTCTTTGACTAAATTATGCTTACTGACAGAAGCATTGATGGTCATTAGCAGTGGCTAAATCAGATCCTGCTCTCACACTTGCTTGGAAAATACTCATTATAGAAGGAACTTTACTTCACTAGGATGAAATTAATCCCCACCTCTTCATAAAATAGGCACTAGCTTCTTTGAAGTTGTTAATGTAGAAAAGCTGTTTTAAGTCAAATATTTTAAGAAATAGTGTGCTGCAACACTTGAAAAGGCTTTATATAGTTTTAGTAATTATACACCTGCACTTTTTTTAGTTTGAATTTAGCTTAATGCTATTGTCCAGCAACATAAACTAGACTAGAATAGACTAGTAGACATGTCAAACCAAAATTTTTCTGTGAAAGTTTGTAACAATCTAACTCTGACAAAGGAGTGACATTTTCTTCAATAGACAAGACCTGTGCGATTTATGCACCTTCAGGAATATGCCTGAGTGCCTGGTACATTATAAAGTGCAATTCCATGAAGGTGGGGTGTGTGCCCTTATCCAATATGTGAAAACAACAACAAAACCTAAACTAGACATGAAATTACAAGAGCGGGTAAAGATAATGAGTTTCTTTTTTGAAACAAAAGGACTTTGCCAGACCTTTGTAACAAGGAAAAATACAGAATTTATATAACAAACTGGTACTTACAATGTAAGGGAAGCATCCAAGTCAGCATAATGCATTTCCATCCCAAGAAGCCAATGCTGTGCCATACGTGACAAATACAACCCTGCTGTCAACTCAGAAACAGCATTCCAGTTGTACGGTGTCTGGGAACAGAGCTCAAGGCTCTATGGCCAGCAACCTTCCTACACAGCATTCAAGAGCGTGCTGCATAATTTAGAGAAGAAAAAAGAGTAAAGTCCTACTAGAATCAGGACTCAAAAAAGTCTGGGTAAACAGTTAGGTACAGGATAAAGAAATACTTTACATATTCACACATATATGCAAGTCATAAATGGTAAACTTAATAGCTTAAGAGTCATTAAATAGTCAACAAAATGAGCAAGTGCTCAAAATGTTGTCATCCACTGAAATATACAGCATCTCCTCGGTATTTACAAGGATTATATATTTTTTCAGCAAAAATCATTAGCCCTCTACAGCAATTCTGCTGAAAGAAAGGACAGAAAGCAAGAAAACTGAAATATTAGCCTTTTGCTTGTTTTCAAATCATAGCCAGGCTGCCCATAAAGTCTCCTGGCATTTTACAGGCAGCAAGAATGACTGTACTATATATTATATCACCTTTAAGAGGATCTTTCTCAGCACAGCATTATGAATAACAGGATGTTTATTCTACTTACCTCAAGTGAGATCAAAACATTCCCAACATCACTGTAAACATTTGGAAGAAACAGATCTTCACAGAACGCATCTTTGTGTCAGAGGAAAGGGATGCTATAATTGAGCAGTGAAATGCAGCACCTTCTTGGTGCAGATGTTTTCCCCCTCAGTTTCATTTTCTCAATTTATTCAGGGCAGTTTATTGTGTTTGCTGCTAAGGCAGAGAGCTCGTTCTCTCCTTGCTCATCTCCTTTTTCTCCTGATTAGAATCCCAGATGCAGGACAGATGAATTTTCCCATTTTCTTTTTAAACATAAGCAAATTAGTAGGCTTTTTGAAACCATTCTGTTAATAAAATGCAGCAGCCCAGTCGTTTCCCAAAGGCAGGATTTTTGCCTCCCATAATGGTCTAGAACAAGTGATTCAGCTAAAGGGAGGGAAATAATATTCATGGACCATGCCAGTACTAGCTTGCAGCAAAACAAGAGCAGGAACATTTTAGGCAGTAGGTAAAAAATCGACCTTAACTTTCATCTTTCAGGTAGCTAAACACAGCCTTCAGACTGGCTTTCAGCACATTCCATCCACCTGGGCACAGATGGTGTGAAATGGAGTTGTAATAGCTCATGTTTGTACTTTGATGTATTGAGATAGCCACAGGCAAGAGTGAGGAGAGGAAAACCTGGCTACCTGCAATCCTGTTCCTCTGAAAGTATCTCCCTGGCAGTGCCCTCATTCCTGAAGCTCATTTCAGCCCAGCACTGACAGTCCTCCCTAAGCCAGAGTACTCTCCTTTAAACTCATTCATTGCAAACTGAGTATCACCAGGCCCTGCTACTCAGGGTGGTTACAAATACTGCCCACTCCCTGCCCTGCTCCGTTTCTGCTGTTGGTATTAAAACCAAAGAAAAGTTCCCAGAAGCATGATGTCTTATCTCAGCTTCAAGCTGTTCTGCACCTTCTATGCTTGTTATAATTTCTAGTCAGTCTATGCAGCTTAAGCTACTGTCTCTTTACCAATGGATTAAAAATAATGATTGCCCTTGCATAATGATTTTACAACACTTTTCTGATTAACGATTCATCCCCAATTAAATTAAGTTACAGGTAACTTATCTAAAAACTTAAGAACCTCCTCTCCTATCCCTCTTCTTCCCCTAAAATTGAATAGGATAAAGTGCTTATAACAATACACATCATTATAAAAAATCGTAATAGAAGAGGGATAAAGACTTTGAGTAAGGCTTAGAATACAGTAATTACAGATCAAGTTTATGTGTCTTCTTGTTCTACTGCCAGCCATGTGATTAGATAACTCACTCCACACCTAGGAAGTTAAAAACTCTTTTTTGGAGAGGGTTGAACTTTGTAACGTTATGAAGCCATCAGCATACAACCTGCCCTCATTAGTTATGTGCAGCATCTGTAATGAAATCTTTCGTAACACTCAGAAGTCCTTTCATACCTAAATATATATTTTATAATGTATCTTAATTTAGGAAGATGTAAATATCAAGATAACATAAGCTTCTCATATCTATTTTAGCTGAAGACAAGGTACAGTGTGCAGAAATTCCTTTTCTAACTTCTAGAAATGGAAGTTTGCTATAGAGGGTTAACACCACCAATGAGGAAGCAATATGAAAAAAAGAAAGAATTCCACACTGAATATATAAGCACTTTCTGGGGCTCATCACACAAAGAAAAATATTTTGAAGAGGAAGAAAGTAAAGAAAAAGAAAGGTCATGATTCTACATTCCATGAAGGAAAAAAAAACCCAACAAAGGAATAAAGTCACATTAAAACCTAAAACAAAAAGGAGAGTTACCATTGAAGAATATGAAACTTTGAAAATTTCATGATAGAATCGTCCACACCAACCCTACACAGTGTTATGCAACACAGGTTAAATAAATCATACCTGTGTTACTTTTCATACAATGGTTAAAAACAAATGTAAAGATTACTGCAAGCCAATCTGACACTGAGTGTTCTGCAGTGTAAATGAGCACAGCTCCAATTATGTCTCTACTGAGGGAAGCAACAGGCAGCATATAAATGCAAACAGCCTTCATTAGACACATTGTCATGAGTATATTAATCATGTCAAGAAGCATTGCTCAAGTTTCCTTCAGTGCAATTTAACATACCTTACTTTATTAGGATGCACTTAATTTCACTATGCTTTCTCCTCATTATCATTTATGATGACCAATTAAAATGTTTGTGTCTGTCTCTAAGCAAATTACTCCTGTAATTCAGGTAGCTGAAATCACTGCTCATCCCACACTTCTGTCAGCTCCTTCTCTTGGTGCAGCATCTTCCTTTGCCCAGCCTCTCTTACCACTGTAAACAGAAAAACCCCCTTACTTAGATTGAATAGTTAAGATATAAACTTGAGTCTTTTTACAGCACAGACATTAAGAAGCAGGTTGGTTCTCCACCCCTCACACCCCTTGCCCCAAGTACCCATGTTATACAGCCTTTTGTTCCCTTGGAGTCCCAAGCATAACTCATAGAGTGAGAAAAAGAACGTAATGAAGCAAGGGAGGCCTCAGACATCTTTCTCATATTGGGTTCAAAGTTGTGTGCAGCTTCACTTCATTTGGTCCATACATGGAACAAAAGCAAACACACAGCAACTTTACCCTTTTGTTTCCTCCAAAGCCTCTCTATTGGGGTTCTGGCACGAGTTTTTCAAATGATAACAGAATGTGCTATTCCATGCACGTTTCCAGCATCCATAAATAAGCCCAAACCATTTTTTACTATTCTACACATCAGACATGAGGGCATGATTTTTTCTGAACCTTTGACAACACAACTGTGAACCATTCACTTGACTATAGCTGTTATTTCTGGCTTCATGTATACTGAAGTAAGATTAAAATAACTGGAAGTTAGGTGGAAATTCTGATTACACACAGCGCTTTTGCTGTGGAACTCAGGGCAACCAGAAATGGCTGAGCAACATCTGGGATCACCAAGCTATGTTTATGAACTCATTTATCAGGGGATTACCTTGGGCTCCTGGAACTAATGATACAAGGCTTGTTCCTCAGAAGCTGCTGGAGCTCAGCTGCAGAGCAATGGTATTTGCCTTATTTTCTCAAGAAACATACGTGTTCTCGTTTACATAACATTACTTTGACATTACAGTAATGACTTCCAGAAAAACGCTGATAATTGCAAGGATGAAGAAATAAGTCTGAAGACAGTGCTGCCTTTTAGAACAATTATAATTTCATTAAAATAGGAACATAACTTAAAGATAGATTTTATTCTCTTTGATGATTTACTCATGCAAACTGCACATAAAAGAAAACAGTACAGTTTGTGAAACATGTCAAATGTAAAGACCCAAAATGCTAAGTACAGAAGTAGTGTGACAACGTCTCAAAACGGAATCCATGGTAGTACGGCTAATACCTTTTCTCTATTTGCTGAACACAGATTTTAATGGTTCTTTTTCCAGCCCCACTGTTAAATTCATTAACTGTTTACACATCTCCCATACACTTATGTAGACTTATTTTACAAGCGCAACAGTTTTGTTATAAAAAAACTCCACTTATATGATTTAAAAGCCTTTGTGTTTAGGAGAGCAAATTATACTATAATCAATGAGGCCGCATCTAGTCCACCAAAACTACAATGAAAAGTGACTGTAGAGCTTTCTTGCAGAATTCACATTTTGTGCCTTTGCAATTCATTTCTTTCTCGCAAGAGGTCCATTGTATTTAACCATCCTGGAAACATTCAATAACTGTTACAGCTTTTTATCTTGAAACTGGGAAAGTAAGATTTTTAAACACATGAGGTTATCAACACAACTTTCTTAGTTTTAAAATACAAAATATTTAGAATCCCTAATATTTTCATGCTTAAAGCCCTGCAATGATACATATATGACTTAGATACTTCTTTGTCCAGTTTTCATTATAGTATGGTTGTATATATATTGCAGAAATTATATTTTCCTGTGGATCAATTACATTTTTAGATTTAAATCTGAACCAAATAGAAATCTGATGGCACTGACACTTAAAAACGCATGGTATAGTGTGGAGAAGGAAGAGCAAATGAACTACACAACCCATTATAAATGCATTAAATCTTTGTTATATACATAATGGAATCCTGCTTTACTGCCAGTTGCTACTATGCATCTGTTTTTGCTATTATACAAAGTTTTCCGACCTGAAAGCACACATCTACTTTTTTTAAAACAACTTAATCTATTGTAAAATATTGTACTGTATTTTGAACATGAGTACAGAATCAAAATAGATAATGGCACATTTAAAAAACTCAATATCCTACAGATGATTGGATAATGAGAAAAAGTGTACCTACAATCATCTCATCAGAAACAAACTACATCATGGAATGTTAGTTATCCAAGTTCGCACAGTAAATAACATTTTAAAACTGCAATCACCTATCAGCCAGCATCACATTGAAGGCATCTTTAAACATTCAAGCAAAAGACTGCTGGCATTAACTACTGAACCATTCTCACACACACACCACACACACCACATTATAATTACATTGTTTCCAAGATACGGTAGATACTGATTTTTTTTTTTTTCCACAAGAAAGGTATCAAAATTTTTGCTACTAAAAGATGACAGTGCTTACACAAGAATTAAGTACAAGTTAGCTTGCAAATACAAGACAATGACAAAAAAAAGTCGAGTTGTCTGAAGAAGGATTTTAGGCTTTTCTGGCATCCAAAACCATGAGTAAACTCCTTAGTCTGCGACTCAAAAATCCACAAAATATCAACCTACTTTGGAATACTAAGTATTCCATATTTGATAACCCTGTATTTTACAATATGCTTACTGGTTTCAGCCTAGCAACAATGGGTGGTTATAGATATCTATTCTGACTGGAGAATTAAAGCTCTCCTCCCACCAGAAACAAGTGTTGGAGTGGGAAAAAACCCACCTGACATCAATTTAAAATAAAAAAAAAAAAAATCAAATCTATTTAGTAATGATCCTCATCTAGGATTGGTATGTGCATAAGTACTGTATCTCATATACTGTACTGGCCCTATTAAACAAATTAAAAACCCCAACAGTTAAAAGCCAACCAAAATGCTATACATAAAAAACCCAAATGTTTTTCTTCCAATGTTCTTCCTCTCATAATGTGCAAAACAACAAAAAGGCAAAAAGACTAAAAGCAAATTTACTGTTACTGTCTTTCTCTTGCCTAGTGCTTTATGACCTTGCTAACGTTACAAAGTCAATAGGGACTATGCAGAACTTTGGTATAAAAATGTCACATAATATTCCTATCACAGTCTTGGGGATGACCTTCAGTAATTCACCCCAATGTTTGTTAAAATAATACCAAATTAAAAATGAAATAAACCACATTGTACTGTACACACACTTTACACATTAAGCACAAAAAATAACTAGTAAAACTAATACTTAAAAAAAAAAAGTCTTTTGCAAAGAGACTAGAACTGGTGTTCCGTCTCATCTCCACCTGCCAATTGTTAAAGCCAAATTTAAGTCGGACTTTTAAAAATTAATAATTTTAAGCTACAATTTCTCCTAGATGGAGACTGGTCTGTTGTTGTTGGTTTCCCTTTAAAGTCACAGATGTGTATCTAAGGAACTGATGCGACGCAAGTTTCTAATCAACTTCCCGAGGGCTGGGCCTGGGCGGGAGGCGCCAGGACGATCTGGGACAGCACGGGCTCCGTGCTCTGGTCCGCCATCTGCGTGAGCACCGAGGTGGCCACCGCCTCCGCCTTGGACGTGGAGCTCACGCCGTTGGAAGTGCTGACGGAGCTGTGCTGGATCGCCTCTGTGTGCGGGCTGCTGGGCACCGAGATGTCTTCGGAGCTGTCATCCTTATCTGCAGCTGAACAACAACAACTCGTTTATTCTGTCCCCGGAATGCGCACCACCTCATGCCAGTAACAGCAATCGCCCCCTAAATAACTAAAATTCATGGTGTAATGCAGCGCAAATTGCCAAACAAGCTTATTTCTATTTTTTAAAAAGAAAATACTATTTTGTAAGCAGAAAAACAGGACTGCAGTATGGACTATTCCGGAAACCAGAACATTTTCATGTCTTCAAAGCCATGATTAAAATTTCCTGCCTAGTAAATCAGCCAGTGGGTACCATGCCTAATTTTAATGATGCATGTTCACATCAGTAAGCATTATTCACAGACTAAAAAATGCTATTTATTGTGTCCGCTTAGTAATCAAATGAGAATAATTCTACATTCAGTAATGAATATTTGTGATCATGAGCAAGATATCTGAAAAAATATTACTTACACCACTATATTTACTGAGTAATACTGATGCAAGTTTTCAGCCCCTTTTGTTCTAACAGAATAAAGTTCTATAACTTTACAAATGCCTCTCAATAGGTTTTAAAATTGTTAAAAGTGGTTTTAAAAATATTTTTGGAGTATTTGAGGTGTTCTCCACAAAACCAAAGTGGATTAGCCACAGAGTTACATCATTTTTTTCCCATGACAGAGGGTAAGCAGGTTCAAAAATATTATCACTGTGCAAAACTAGAATTTCCAAAATGGTCATGACTTAAAATGTCCTTCTTGCACAGAAAATCTAGTCACGCTAAAATATGCTTTTTTTCCAGAGCTGCAGAAGCTAGCCAAGGTATTATGCAAACACTGCCAAACTAAAAGCTGAGTTCAAAACTAAAAAACCAAGAACAGAAAACTATCCTACTGTTTTTCACTCAAAAATAAAAATATTCATGCTGAATTTCATGATAACTTTTTTGTATCACTTTGTGCTACTTAATATTTGCAAGTACTTTTCACAACAGTTTAATACGCTGACCAAAACCAGTACCCAGGTTTGGAAGTCCCTTTTGAACTGCTACTGACTACCGTGATACACACCAACACAGCCAGGAGCAGGCATGAACTACTGCTTGGGAGCAATGGTAGAAAGCTTGATCTTCTCAAGTCTCGGCTTTGCAATCCCCTTCAGATTTGCTTGAGATTGGCCTACAAGTTCTGAAGTGTCTCAGAGAAACGATGGGAAAGGATGACACTATCATGAGGAGACAAGCCATGCTGTGGTATCATGTCCTCATTTCCACAGAAAGCCAGGCTAACAGCAGCAACTAAAAGGAATATTAAGTGTCAAAAAACAACAATGAAATGAAGTTTATGTTTTACTGAGGTTTATATGACATGCTAGCTATGGGTAAGAAAATGCACTAACTTAGCAAGTCAAGACCCCAACATAAAGATCTTTGAGCAGCCCTATACATACTAAGAACAAACTCCTCTTCAAAGCTTGAGAACAACTGTTCCATTATTGACTGCTTCTAGAAAAGAATGGTAAGGTCAAAAAGGATGGGTAAGCAAGGAAACTGCAATATTTCTTTCTAAGAAATACTGCCTACATGAGCAAGGTGGCAATCTCCCCTACAACTCTACTAAAAGAGCATGGACATAATAGCTTGAAAGTTAGAATGCGCTTACCCACAAGGCCAACTGTTTTCCAGATCCCGCACTTTTTCAAAAACAGATCTTTCAAACATTAAAGGAGAGGGATACTGAGGACACTGAGCTAGATCTGCTGACAATTACTGCATATCCAAAGGTTTTGTAATAACTATATACAGCAAGTGCAAGAAAATTAAGATATTTCCAAAAGGCATTTGTGACCCTTAGGAGAGTTTGCCTATTCAAGAACAGAAAGAATACGAGCAAGTGTCAATTCAGTTAAAAGTATTCGACAGGATGTCATCTTTACCACACCTCTATCAATATCTCATGTAAAAACAAGCAAGAAGGAACACATGCAAACTTTGTTAAAAATAGAAACTCTAGTGCCACTTCCTGAAAAATACACCATTACTAATTATGAGAGTAGCATATTCTTCTCCTCAGACAGAATGAAATGGCAGCAAGTGGGACGACATGTATCAAATACAGTCTCTCTGCTGTAACACCTGCTCCTCCTCTTCAGAGGTGCTGTTATTCTCCTATGAATCTCAATCTTCCTATCAGCTTCTTTTGCTGATTCCTAATGTCTGTGTGGTTCAAAACTGCTTTATACTCAATAAAAAATGGTTAGTTTTAAATGCTTCGAGCCAGAGATAGAAAAGAAGTTAAAGTAGATCACTATCTTTCAGCCAGAGAAGGAAGGTCTTCCACTGTTCTGTCTTCCTTAACATGTATTTCTTAACTCAAAAGAAACATCTGTAATAATATCACAGTGGTAAAGAACATGAGAAAGGCCTGATTTTCTGACTTTGATGGGTTCTGGAAGATCCTATAAGCAATGTGAGAAACAGTTATGAGTACAGAGATGACCACCAATGTACAAGAGCAGTGTTCATACCACAAAGCAGATAAACAAAGATGCTGTGCTGATAACACAAAGAACACGAGTCAGGTATTTTCAGACATCAGGGGCTAGAGAGGGGGAGCTTATAACAGACAGGTGATTATAGAAGACATAGACCTAACACTAATTTATGGTAATAATCTGGACTGGAAGCATAAATCCTTGCAATAACTACAAACCAATACTTAGAAATGAGCTGTCACCCTAAAGAACAGCTATTTGGATTTTCTTCAATGTCCTTCCTTATGTAGCCCTAACTTTATAGGAACAGTGGCCAAAAACTGAATAAAAAACTCCATCTGAAGAATTAAAACCAAACAAGAAAATCTACTCAATGAATATAGAAGGTAATTAAATGCCACCTTATTACAGAGGTGACTTGTTTTCCTAGGCTTGAAGACTGGGAATAAAGAAAAACAGCTTTTAGAAGAACACAGAAAAGTCATACTTAAATTCTGACAGATTTATTTATTTTTCTTTTTTTCTTAGTTGACCAGAGAATTGCCATGCACAGGACTGTGATTTCAAGAAGGCAACTGATACATAACAGAATCATACTGTAGCTAACAATGTAAAAAACCAAAAGAAAGCTGAAACATTTTAGCTTTTTAATGGCTCCCTCAGCTTTTCCTCAAATCAAGAAAAATGCACAGTCCAAATAAATTAATTCACAGAAATGATGTTTGCTGTATATTAGAAGGCCGAAAATTTACAGAGCTACATCACATGAACTTCCCAAGGCTACACAGTTCCTAGACAGGCTGTGTCATGAGGAGCAAGCCACCTGGGAGGGATATGGAACACAATGTGGGCTAGACTGGGCTATAGAAAAAATCTGAAGAGCAGCAAAACAAGCACGGACTTTTGAGGATATACTAAAAAGTACCCTTTTGGAGTAGTTGAACATTGCTGCTATTTGCTTCTTACCAACAGTATTGGTAAGCATCGCTTACCAACAGCTTTCAGTAAGGTAAAAAAACAAAGAGGGAGGGATTTCAATCTTCACAAGAAAAAAACCCACCTACAGCAAAATGGGAGTGAGTACACAAGCACTGACATGTTCCTGAACTCCTTTCACTCCCCTGATAATCATGAACAAGGAAGAAGCCTCATGGTAATTCTCATCAGGCCATTCAGAGACTATAGAGGGACTGCAGCCTAGAAATGCTTTTTTCCAGGGAGCTGGCCTTTGTGAATATCCCCTGCAGTCACTGAAGAACCACTGCCTGTACAGAACAGGCTGCAGGAACACAGTGGTTTGAGAGGTTCAAATCATTCAAGGTCTGAAACTGGCTAGTCACCTCCTATCTTCTTTTTTAAAACCAGCTACGGAAAGAACACAAGCCCTCCCACATAACGCCACCTACACTGCGGCCTCTATTTATCTTCTCTTATATTTGGTTTTGAACAAATGCTCTTAAATATTATGATGTTCGTGTCAAAAATATGAAAAAATACCTAAAAAGCCCTTTATGCAGTTTTTTAAAAAAAACTCTGAACACCACAACACATTTTCTTCTCACAAGTTTTCCCCTTTGTCCTACTACAAGTCCAGAAAAATCCTGACAAAATACAGGGAGTATTGCAAAAGACTTTTAGAAATTACCTAGTATAGAAGATAACATGAAAAATAAACAAACAGCATCTAGATTTCTTGTATACAGAGCACCTTCCCCACCATAGCTGAAGATGCAGTCAGAACCAATAGCATCCTTCTTTGGAAAATAAAAAAGTTTAAACTGGCTGAAAACTCAACCTGCAACAGAAATTCATCCAAACTGACTCAAAGTACAATAACCATTTTTCTGGCTTCTCTGTCCTGATGCCACCCTCTTTCGAAGCTGGCACAAGACTTTAAAATAAGGAAAATGTGATCCCAAAAACAGTTTTAGAAGAAAGGGCTACCTGTGCTGTCATGCTTTTCACTGGGCCTGAGGAAAAACGTGTCTGGGAAATACAAAAGATCTTAAAAGATATGTAAAAGTAAAGGCCAAAAATACCCTGAAAAGTAATAGATTATTTGTTCCTGTTTAAGTGCATAGTACATGAAAAGCCATCAAATTGTGGACTTGGCTGTTAAAATGTGGTCTATGCAGTGCACAATATTCAGCACTGCAGGAGCTCTTTAAGCTGGGGTCTTCAATTTCTTCCACAGAGACAAGACTGTTAAAACACTCACTACATTTTTGAAGCAATTCAACTTTGATTATTTGATGAATATAATATGTTTATTTAAATATACTTTATAGGAACACCATTTTCATGAACATATTGACTGAAACCAATTTTTCCTCTCATAAATTGTACTGTGGGTATGTCACTTAGCCGACATGCTTTCCTTACAATATTCATGCAGAGATAATGTGACAAAATCCTTTCAGAGGGATGGCATTACAACTATCATTCATGTTAAGCTTTCACTTTCAACAGACTTTTCAAGAAACTGAGCTATGCTTCCAATTTCCTTGCATAATACTATTTTTTTCTAAAATGTAGGCTTTTGCCACTGATCACAATCTTAGGTCTGATTCATTTTGTGTTCTTTACTAAATCAGAAGCATTGTAGTCCTTTTCTGAGGGCTGAAAACATGCACTACTAAACAGGCCATTCACTAATTCTTCAACGAAGAAATCCTTGGCATGTAATCACTTTGACAGTTTATGACTTATGATGAAACATTTTTCATCCCAATTCAGGAACATGAATCCTCAAAACATCAAAATTCAAGAAACCTATGGTTTGCTTTTTGTGTGTTTTCTTTTTTTTTTTGTTAAAAACCTTGCATGCATAATGCTATCCCCTAGTAGCTTCTGTATGAAATTATGTTGTTCTGTCAGATGGGAGCCATAATGGCCTCATCCCTGCAGCAATCATTGTTAATATAAATCCCAACCGTATTTCTATACTGTTCCAATTTACTCCAAGATCCTATTTTCTGTCTTGTCAAAATGACTGGAGATCAAAGGACCAAGATTTATAAGCTCAAAACTGACAAAATCAGTATTCTAAATATATATGGCAATACCGAGTTGCTAAATCTCCTGAATCTTTTAAATTAAAAAATATTGCCCATTCTGATGAAATTGCTTACAATGACTACAAGTAAAGATGGTGGCTATTAAGTTTTATCGCAAGCACCTGAGGATCTGTTTGCATGCAGTACAAAATGTTCCTTTATTCTCCTGAATTACTGACACTGGCAAATTAAAATGAAGTGGCTACATATGGCAGAAACAATCTTCACATTTACAAATATCTTGAAATATCACTAAATCATAAAAACGAAAGCTGTGGGTTATATATTATGAATGTTGCCTAATGCATTCCCAGCTCAGTTATTTGTAACAAATTTGTGTACAATGGACAAAATTGGCCATTTATTCTACAGCAGCAGCAGCTGGTTCTGGCACTGTGTATCACAGCCAAAAAGGAAGCTACAAGTCAGGAAAGCATAATTAACCTCTAAAATGCTGGAAGGATGAAAAATCAAATGAACAACTTAAAATAAAGATATGGATTAGAAAATATTGGTATTGACAGTGTCAGTATTCCCCTCAATACTGGAATTGTTTTTAAAAACACCCTGTCTATAGAAAAGCAGTCACTTAATATGGATATCAAAACAATCTAGAAGATATTGTACAGTAGGAGCCATGAACCTGCATCTGATTATTTTAATGGCTCGACTGATCCTGGATGTTATGGTAAATGAGGACAGCTGTTATAGTACCTCTCCTGAAATCTCATTACAATGAAGGAAAAACACCCACAAGGACCTTTCACTGTATTAGGCTAGGATAAAGTATAAAAAATGGTTTATCATGTGCTCTTAATACTTCAATTACATCTTCCAAAGCAGGTGTAGTAACTGATAGTCCTTAAATGCTAATTATCATATGCATTCATTAAACCAACATAAACCTTTCAATGTTATGCAACAATTCAACTTTGACTTAAAAATATATTTTTAAATATCACATAGTAATTCCTGTCTTCCAATAACTTAAAGATTAAAAAAAAAGATCTTTAGTGTAATATATGTAATATTAGAACTGCACTTCTCAATTTTAATGCTCATTCAGTTCACTCTGGCAGTATTTCATTGATGCAGCCTCAGGCTATAGGTAATGGAACATTACTCACTATGATAGCCAGATTTCTTCTGCATGGCAGTTACAGGGCAATCTTTATGAGCCAGAAGAAGCTGTTTCAGCTGTGCCACTTCATTTCTCAGCAGGGTGACTTCATTCTAAAGGAGAAGAAAGTTATGTACTTTACCAGGCTCAAACTACACACGTTTTGAAGGTAAGCATCAAGTTTTACAGGAATTTCAGTTGTTCATTTAGGGGTAGCTGAAATACAAGAAGTTTCCATTTGGTATATATTGCAAAAATGTTTATGTTCCTTTTATCTTAGAAAATGTAAATATTAGCTGAAACTTGGCTAGCTTTGTTACATTAACTGGGAAATGCTTGGGGTTTTTTTAAAAATACAACGTATGTTTTTCAGTTTGCAGATGCAGAGTCTACATATAGTCTCATTCACATGATCCAGCAACTGTGAGACTCTTCTGGAAGGTTTTGTGATGAATTCTAATTAGAGTAAACCTACATTTAGCTACCCACATTTTAACAGATGTCACAGCCAACATTAAAAAAAGGGAAAAATACAAAAGAAAATCCAAAAAGCCAACGCAGGATAATTTTTTACTGACTCTCTTTATACTTGGACTTCAAAAAAGAAAATCTCATGTACTGGAAAATAATTTAGCAAATATTGGTTGATCTCCAGACTGATTTTTATTTTGGCAGCCATACATAAACATGTTCTCCGAAGGAATCATTGATAATAATGACAAAATCCGGGGATGTCAGCTTGTGTCACTAAAGCAGAGTGCAATCTAAGAGACAGCACCTGCACCATCCAACGACTGGGTTCATTCCCAGACTGTGCCTTTCCACTACTGGGTGACCTTGAGCAAGGTCATTCTACTGCTTTGTGCTTCACCTCCATTTGTAAACTGGAGGACAGCAATACTTACCTCCCCTAGAAAGCAGCTTGGTGTCTAGAGATGAGAAGTGCTATGTAACTGCATTACATGTGACAATCCAAATTAAGAATGGTATGGCATTTTGATAGACCCATTTTTACTTTATATATAGAGTAGAAAAATATTTATGAATCAAATTACCTGTAATGCTTTGTGATCCCCGTATCTGGACACAATATGTGTTTTTCATAGGTTATTTTATTTTGAATATAAATCTTTTCTATTAACACTTGAAGTTACTTCAAGGGTAAGAACCTTTGCATATTAGTGTAATATACCACACATGTGACATAATTATTTAGTAAATGCTTATGTTTATGCATTTAGGAGGAAGATAAAGAACAAAAACAACAGAGGAAAACTGGATTGCATCTGAAATTATCTGCAAAAATAAACTACAAGAAAGTCATCCTATTTACTTGCAAGCAAGAAACAAGGCAATGCAGACAGAGATGAGATGAATTACAAGTTAAAGGATTACAAAAGAAAACAAAATTCTTCCAGAACAGATCTTAATAGGTTTAACTACACAAGGTAAATAAAATATCAGACTGTTCAAAGAAAAGCTCCTCTTTTGTGTTCTCTCTCTACATTTAGAAGACAACAAATTTCAAGCCTTTATACTTGCAAAATCCTCTTAAGGTCTCCCTTTTCTATTCAGTCCTTTTATTGTGTAAAATACCTTTTAGAAACTTTTTATTAAAAGCAAAAGCTGAAAGATGCCAAAAATCTGACTTCGCAGACATTTATAATGAAAGAAAAATGTGATTGCAAATAAAAAGATTTGCAATGAAAGAAACGCAACCGCACAAATTGTCTACCAGGTGGCATTACATGTCCTGAAACCACAGGCTGTTAAAAAAGCACAGGACTACTGCCTCCAGCTCTGCCTGCCCTTAGTTCACCATGTTATTTATGGAGGAGCCACAAATCTTGATGCCAAGCAGGCAGCTGCACAGAATTGACATCGTTTGGGTAGAAAAAACCACACTGATGTAGTTTTGAGACACTTGATAACCTACAGAAGCAACAGTGTCCAATATTATGAAATATAGTTCAGTTAGTTCAAAGGAACTCTGGCAATCAGGAAAAGGTTTGCAGAAATTTTCTGTCTTGTCTCCCACATTTTAAGGAAGAATTTTATACATAAACAGCATATATAAGTATGAAGTTGCTGTTCATCTGTGGAAGTAAAATTATATGTTTATAAAAATTTTTTGTAAGACAGTTTATAGATCAATGTCAGCTGTATGAAAAATATTAAGACTGCTGCTAGCATAAATACAAAAAGCAAATACATTATCTTACATTAAAGAAAACTTGAAAAACACGGATCAGCATTCCTATGTAAAAGAGGTTGAGGTAATCCCTAGAACAATGGTAGCTGTATATTCCATAACAGGACCATTGTGCCAACAGTACTGTATGCAATGCACACATCACTCGTGACACTAGAACAGAGTTCTGTCTGCTAGACACATGGATGGGGAATGTCACAGAAAGGCCATCTATGGCTGCCATTTACGTATTACCACCAAGAACCACTTCTAACTGGTAAAGGGGGGCTGCTAGAACCAATTCTTATACATATTGCAGTTAATTATCTTGCATGTGACAATAGCAAGTCTTTCCATCTCATTCAAAATGTGAATGTGTGGTTGCCATTTAATATGTGGTTAACATGTTGAAAACAGGCTACCAAGAAACACATGAAATAAACACTTTTAACAGTTGGCATGAAGAAAGATTGAGTTTTCACACTGGAGAGGTTCTTCTCATTAGTGAGACAGAGCCAAGTGCAGGCATCAACAATTCTTTCAAGAAGCATGTAATATAGCTCACATGCTGTTGAGAAGAATTTATACGTTCCCACATTTCAAAACGTGCTAGCATGAGAAAGCAGGTTTCTGGAGGAAAGCCACCTGCCTTGTACCTGCACTCCATCTTCGAAAAGATGCTTCCCCTTCTGTATTATTATGAAGGGAGGACACACTATATGACACTGTATCTGCCTATTTCCCCCTGCACCCAAAATGCAGATGTAACAGCGGGACTATGGGACCACGTTAGCCCTTACTCAGCATGGTGTGGGACAACATTTCTGATATGTATTTACTAGAAGTATCATCAGAGGCAGGTAAATGTGACTTCTGGGGAGAGGGGATTGTCTGTGGCTGAGTGAAACAGCATTCTTCCTGTTTCTTTTTGGGCAACTTCCCCTATGGGAAAGGATCTTAACTTATGGACATACTTTCATAATTTAGCCTTCCTAAACAGCTTCTGCAGCATCAGTACAAACCATCACTCGATTGCTGCTCACTGAAACCCCACTGTGACCTCATGAGGAAGACAGGCCATTCTTCTAAAGCTTTGCCCTCCAAGATTATTAAAGCAACAGGGACCAACTACAGAACATGTAATGCACTCTGGCATCTGATCCTGCAATGTGGCTCAGCGGCCACTGTGGACATCGCAAGACCTTAACACATCAGACAGCACTCCATTCCCTGCAGGATTGTGCAAGGCACAGAGGCCACACAAGCTGGTGAACAAAATTCAGGATCAATAAACAAGTCAACACATTAACAGAAAACACAGTCCACAAAAATCAAAACAGTAAACAAACTTCAAAATGTTGGAAGCATGGAAAAGACTTACACGGCAGAGCTTGTAATAAATACAGCCTACCTAACCTATCTATGTTACTAGTGATGCCTTAAGCAAATATTTGAAAATACTGCTTAAAAATGAAGTTATCTTCAAATATTTAAAAGAAGAACTTGATGTAAGTTAATCTACAGAACAAAATACATACATCAACCAAGTAAACCTCTTCAAAATCCGTATGTACTGTTAGTGAGCTTCCAGTCTTAAAAAAGCTTCACACTGACATCGGAATCTCTGACACAGACATTACAAGAAAGCCAGTAACAGCGTTGAAAGGAGTCAGAACTGTTACATGAAGCAATGCAATGCAATTGTTTTGGTATGAACCTGCTTCTGGAAATGTGACATTTTGGTAAATTCAGCTGAGCAGGCCACTTAGATATTAAGCAAAGTATGAACTACTAACCCAAACACAGTCTATAAAACTGCATTAAGGCAAAACTCCAAACTTATTAAATTTTCTATTAAACATAAAGTAAGTAATCATGGGTCATTACTGCCCACTCTGCTGATCAGCTGTGTTAGCCTATCATGTTATTATTATGGAAATATAGGATTGATTAGGTTTTCACAGGAAGTACAGTTTAATTATTTCTCTGACATCCAATTTTCTTTTCAAGTTATTCTGTTCTTTACAATTAACAGTTTTGCTTTTGGTAGACTGTAAAAAAATCTTTCTTGAATTCACTATTACTGAATTAATGCTAGGAAACCTTTTGGTTATGGTATGGTTTTTTTGTTATAAAACTTGGTATATATATGTGAAAGGCAGTTCACATGATACCAAACACTACTTTCACTAAAAAACTGAATTATGGCCGACTTTTTTCATTCTCCTTCACTCCTTTCTTTTATTATTTAAGCTACAGTGCTACATATAATTATGTAATTAATGGACTTAATTGAGGACTGTGCATTAAACAAATATGTCTAAAGACTGTGAACAGATATGAGAAGAATACATATTTGCAAGAAATTTAACTAATGCTGGTGCACAGTGTCATGATTCTTGGAACAGAGGAAACCATCCCACGTTGTGTGCTTAGGTGGGAATTTTTGACATTTCAGGGTCTGGGATGCTGAGTATTTTTAAAGACATGAACATGAAGACGACTGATACACTGTAATTTTGATTACATGATAAAAAATAACCTCAACATGCCCTACTTTCCCGTTGATCAAACTGTGATGTTTTCTGTACCAAACAGCACGAGAGGTGAGTTTTCATAGGAAGAGGATGATCTGTGAATTTGACTCAGTGAACAGCTCTGATGAAGAAAAACAAGTGACACTTTAACATATCAAAATTCATTTCACTGCATTTTCTAAATGCATGCTTCATTTAGGAATGACATAATTTTTCCTTTCAGCAACTTTCAAAATTAAGCTTTTGGACTTTCTATTTCGAAAACAGTAATTTGTGCCAATTCTTTACGTGCTGCTGGAAAACATCAGGAAATGCTTTAACATTTAATAGTAGTTTAAGCAAAAGGTTCATGGATTGTTCTGCAAGGGAAAAGCGTGTTCATGTGACAGCTTTCCAAGACTGACAACCTCAGATGCAGTGGAAAGGTGACCTGCAACATACACTGGCCCTACCCTCTTACAGAACACTTCATCTCTATAGGATTTAGGTAGTGGTGGTGAAAACTTGCCCTGCCACTGCTGTACCCATTCTGTGGACAAAAGAGGCCTTCAGTATCCACTGATGTCAACCTGGCATCTTTCCTGAGCACTGCATTCACTTTAAAGGAAAAGAGTGAACTCAAAAGGAACCAAAGGAAATAAACCCCAAACTTACTCAACTCAGGCTGTGATACAAATTAAGAGCAAGATGTGTTCAAGATAAGACTATTGCTTTGCTCATAAGTGTTTATTCCAACACATCCTGTCATCTTAGTTTAGTATCATAGTCTGAAAGTTATTTCAAATGGAACAAAGGATAGAAGGGTATGATCCTAAAGTTTACACCTTTTGAAATATGAGTATGCTCTTATCCTCTACTTTTACTGCTATATGCAACTAGTTCTGAGTTTTCAAGCCTGAGCTGAGCCACCAGTTATAAAACCATTTATATTTCAGATTTCATGCAAAGTTTTAAGTTCCACTGATCAAGGATCACTGTGTAAGAACAAATAAACTTACTGATTTTCCCTTGAAATAAAAAGTATACCTGTAACTGGCCATTTAGTGAGCTCAGGTCCTCAGCTTTTTTCTCCAATGACTGCACCCAGACTTTCCGTTTCTGTCGGCACCTGGAAGCAGCAGCCCGGTTTCTCTCCAGGAACTTTCTCCTTTTCTCATCAGGGTCTTCATTGGCAGCTCTTCTTCGCCGACCGCCTGTATTTGGTGTTTGTGGCGTAGGCTGAGCTGGTGATGCCTGAAAACAGTCATGACTTAACCTACAGCACTAGTATAAATAGTCATCACATCTTGAGGAAAGCATTCAGGGCATTTCTAAATACATTCATGTTATACAGACATTTTTTTCTGAAAGCTATGTCCATTTAACTCTACAGCAATATTTTTAAAACTTTTACCTGTACTTACACTCCTGATCATCTTACATTAACATATTACACCCAAAATAGCTTTCAAGCTACATTTAGCAGGAAATGAATTTTCTATTTTTGACTCTTCCCACACACCTAGTCACAACTGAAAAATGACACAATTGCTTATGCCCAGCTACACAGAAGCTGTTTGACAAATGCTGGCAGTGCTGAGACTCCCTGATCCCTGGATCTCCAGATAGTAATTTCCTACACATTGATGTGTTCCCCACCACTGAAAAACAATTTCCCTTAATCTACCCACATTATATGATAGTACTGAAATACTTCAGTACTTGAAATCATACATTATACTCATTTCACAGTTGTATACAGACCCTAGACAAAGATTTAATGAAATATTATAACAATATAATGGCTCTTAAAACTCTTTAAAGAGATAAGATAGACAGAATGTAACTGTCCACATGCGATATTCACAGGTGCACCTCTCCATTTAGTCTAGCACAGCAAGAAAGTTTTATTTTTAAATTAAAACCCCCGAACATGTATCAGTTGGCATATCAATTTGGCAATTCTAAATAGCTAAGAATAAAAAAACCCTGGGAACTCAAATCAGTGTTTTAAGAATGAAACGCTTGCTATTTTTGATTAATGCTAATTGTAAAATAACTCTAAAATAATCAAACAGCAATTTTCATCTTGAAAATTCTGCTATGTGATATTATGAAAATATTTTTTTAAAAAACCTCAAGGCAGTACGGGGGAACAGCAGCCTTAAGAAGGAGACCCTTTTATGATGGGTCACTTTTTTCTCTCTTCTGTTCCAAACATATTGGTTTTGATACATTGTTTGATTTCACTGGCCAGCGTAAGAATCTGAGGCTTTCATTGCAGATATAAGTCCTTCCAGTTCTGGGCCAGGTATGCAGCTTTTATAAAATTAATATTATGCTATGAATTCTGAAAATAACTCTCCAAGATTTTTAAAAGCATTTTCAAAGCACATTCCAAGAGGTTTTCAGAAATAAAACAGCTGCAATCCTCCAGGATTCACCAGGAAGTGTATCTTTCCTCCAGCAACACTCCCAGTCTGACTCAGAGGTTTTTTTTGCCTTTTACTCCCCTGTTCTGATCTATTGTTCCAAAAGGACAACAAATCACACCTAAAACCAGAGCCCCCCTTCCAGAGCCTGAGATGATGAAGTACACTTAATGACACAGCTGAAACTCTTGCTGTGGCAGCCCAGAAAAGATCCTTCAAGCAAATTAACATAAGCATGATACCTGATGCAATAAAAAAACTTATAAGCTCATTTACAATATAAAATATAATAAACATACAACAGATGCAACAGAAACACAAAATAAAAGCACTTAATTTTTCAAATATTTATACTGACCAGCTGTAAAAATTTCAGCTACCACAGAATCTCCTATCAATGACCTCCAGAAATCAGGACTTAGCTCTAAATTTGAACACTACCTGTTTTGAAATCATCATCTTGGATAATAGATTTTAGAAGCATTTAAGAACAGGTAAGACCTGTAAACATTTTACTGCTATAGAGCTATAGACTAAAAGAGGAGTCTGTTAACCTCTATTTCACAAACCTAGAGCATAGAAAAAATGTATTTATTTGCAAACGAAAAGGAGGGGGTAGGAGGCACATGTCTACTCTTGTCATACCGGTGTTTCAGTTGTTGAAGTTGCAGGCTGTTGTAGTGACTGTGGCCGTGGCTCCTCCGACTGAGTCCTAACCAACCCACTTGCATGTCCCTTGGCAGTATCTCCATTTGTTACCTGAGGGTGCTGCTGGGTCAAGGCTGCTTTCAATCTCTGAAAGCAGAAAATAAAGAAGAAAGAGAAAAGAAATATTCTATCATGCTAACTTGAATGATTAATCATTTATATAAGCAGTTACTTCCATTTTGGAAACAGGAACTCCAACTCTTAAATGGTTGATTCTTTTTACAGGCTTTCAACAGTGACCTAGGCATATACCTAAAAATAGGGGGTAAATTTCTGCAAACATGACAATAGCAATGAGGCTTACGTAAGATCACAGAAAGGGAAGGATGTTAAACTCATGGAGAAGTAAACAGAAAGCCTTATCTGTAGTGAACTGTGCCCACAAACAGATGAGTGGAAGGCTGTAAACAGTTGCTGAAACTGGTGGTACCAGAAGAGTAACAACGACACATGAAGGAAAACAGATAACAACCAGAACATAAGCATCTTTCCATTTAAAAAATTCTGCTGTTCCCTATCTCTACTCATTTTTAAATAGCTTGTTATACCTCCACTAATTCATGGTCTTTACAAATACTCACCTCTGCAATCTTTCCTATGGGTAATTAGACAAAAGCCAAGATCTTTGCTGAAACATCTTAATAATGTACAAAATACTAAGAAGCTTCAGGTTATATGTAAAGATTATTTAAGTAGAAATATGCAAAGTAACTACTACAGCATGCTACTTTGCAGTAAAAAACTGCTAAAAGGTTTGATGTTCTTCCTTTATTGCACACAGCCACTACAAAGAACAGTAATGTGGAAGTTCAGCTGTATATAATACACCCAAGAGTTACTGACAACCTGATGGATGATTTTAAAGCATTTTATTGACTGCCTGTTGAAAAATATTTCATTCAACTTTCGGTAAAACCTAATGAAACTGTAATATAATACATTCTATTTAAAACAATTTCTTAATCTTCAGTGATAAAGTATCCAATTTCAGTAGATACAACTGCTTGTAATTCCAGATCCTTACTTAAAATTTCATGAATACTGTATAATTTATCATGATTTTTTCAGTTTAACTGAAGAATTTACCTTACTAGACAAATTGTTAGAAAATATTTTTCTACTGAGCACTGGATTTTTAAAGAATCCAATAAAAGTTTAAGAAAAAATTAATGACTTAAACATGAAAGTTTGTGGAAATTCTGGTAACTTGTAATATCAAATTTTGAAATATGAACAAAGTGTCGCCCACATACTAACATTAACAGAATGTCTTAAGAATGCCAGAGAGGCAGCATTTGGCCAGCTCAGAATAAACAGGAAACTTTGCACCTATTTAGGTAGATATTCTATATAAACTGTAGTATCCAATGTCTCTCAGCAATAAAGTCACTGGAACATAGTAACAGCTCTCTCCTACCTTCCATCATGACAGGCTTTCCTGGATCCTACGCTATAATTAAAACAACAGATTGCAGATTACCTCTGTCAGAACTGCAAAAAATCTTCAGGCCTGGAATATGGCAAGTTACAGCCAACTGCATGGATCTGACAGTATGTAACCACCACCAGTACGTATCCTAACGGAGGAGTACAAGGAGAACCAAGAAACACCAACATTCCTCTACTGGCTGGCTGCTCAGGAATCTTTTGCCAGTGGCTTCTATAGTAAGTCTATTCTGTAGTGATTGCTTTTGATTGAATTAACAGCACATTACACCAGCTAGGAACCATTCAAGTACACATGAAAATTGGGAGCTAATCAAGTCCTGCTCCTCACCTCATTTATTGATTCAACTTCCTAAGTTTCCCAGAATGGAGAAGACACTCCAGAAAATTATACAAACCAAATTTACTGCAGTTTCCCCAGTGCTCAACTTTAACAACAAAAATTTAGGACAGCTGCAAGCATTAGGGCAGAATGACAAAAATTTTTAAGATAATATGTCCATAATTTTTTAGTATATGTACAGCACTTTGAAAGTCCTTAGGCAGCTAACACTTTCATTAAACTCAAGAATTGTACCTTCCTAATTCTCCTTGGAAAAACAAGCGAACAAAATGTTCAGTCCCTGGCTGCAGCAGGCCTAAGCGTTTTCTAACTGTCTAACTAAAATTACTAAAACCAAACTCTATGATCTACCTGCAACAACTGCAAAGTCGATGATTCCTCTCTCTCTTTAACTAATCCTGGTGTCTAAACCGTAAAATTTTCTACACAACCACCAGGACTACCAGGCAAACACATCACCTCCAAGGCAGTTTTTAAAAGATATTTTTTAAAGAAAATAGCAAGTAGTTAACACCAATATGACAATATCCTTTCTATATGTTATTAACATAACATTTTTTGCAATGTATTTTCATTTATGACTTGAATCACTTCAGAAGTATTTTTTTTATCATAACTTGCTGTTAGGCAAGACGTGACAAATTTTCATCAGTCCTAATCAAGAGAGTAGTGGAAGTACAAATCAGTTAAAGGGTATGCTCCCTTTTATTTCAAGCTGCTACACTAGGAGAGTTTTAAAAGTTACCATCTCAAAAATGACGTATATTGGGTTTGCATGGCAAGGTTTTGTGTGGGGGTGAGGTGGAAAGGGTGGCTCCTGTGAGAAGCTGCCAGAAGCTCCCTCCTTGTCCGATAGAGCCAGTGGCAGCTGGCTCCAGGACAGACCTTGGAGGAGAGTTTGATGGAGCCAGGCCTGTTCAGCCTGGAGAAGAGATGACAGAGGGGACCTCAGCAGTGCCTAGGAGTATCTGAAGGTGGGGTGTCAAGAGGCTGGAGCCAGGCTCTGCTCAGTGGTGCCAAGCAATAGGGCCAGAGGCAATGGGCAGGAATGGATGCACAGGAAGCTCCACCTGAACATGAGGGAGAACTTCTTGACTGTGCAGGTGAGCGAGCACTGAACAAACTGCCCAGAGAGGGTGTGGGGCTTCCCTCACCGGACATAGGCGAGAACTGCCTGGACACAATCCTGTGTCACGCGCTCTGGGACGGCCCTGCTGGAACAGGGAGGTTGGACCAGAGGAGCACTGTGGTCCCTTCCAGCTTGACCCATTCTGTAACTGTGCAGAGTGAGAGGAGTCCTCCCCAGCAGAGGAGGGAGCGGCAGAGATGTCCGAGGAACCGACCGCAACCACCATTCCCCTTCCCCCTGTGCTGCTGACAGGCAGAAGGTAGGGAAGAGTCAAGCCCAGGAATAAAGCAGGGGAAGGTGTTTTTAAGTTCTGGGTGTATTATCCTACTCAGATGTGATTGGTAATAAATGAAACTGATTTCCCCAAGACAAGTCTGTTTTGCCCATGATGGTAATTGCTGAGTTTGCGCTCGGACACATGAACAGAGTTGGACTTTACTTACTGTAATGCTAACATTTGAACATTACATCCTGTAAATTCTTAAGTAAACAAACTCCTTCTGAGAAGTACATTGTTAAATGTAATGTACTATGAAAATGGGAATAGAAAATAATTAGATTTAATTCATATTACAAAGTTTCAAAGTTGAAATTGAAGTAGTTAGGATTAAATTATCCACAAATGCAGACATATTGTGAAAATCTGAGGAATATTTACAGGTTTTCACAAGGATATTTCCAGCTCATGTGTTTAATAGGTTTCATATTTTAAAAGGTAATGCTGGAGTAAAATACTATATAGATGTTGTGCTTCTTTTGAGTAGGGAGACAGTTACCCCAAATTCAATGAGAATCTCATTTTTAACAATCAAGAATACAGAAACATGTATTAAAATAAATGTATATAAGCATTTTTATGTGGGGAAACTTGATGACAACTGAGGTTTTTTGATATTATTTGGTTATAGGCAAACTAAAACTGGTATTTGCATATAGGTTAATAGCTTTTAAAATCTTGATTAGCAAGGTTTTATCATTCATGTATATCCTTGAAAACAAATCCTCACCACATCTGTCAAAATTTGGTAGGACTAGATCATTCCATCAAGAGCTCGCAGAAACAAGATAATATACTCCAGAAACAATTTGTGAAAAACTCAGATCCATATTTCATATCTGCCACAAAAGCTCATCAGAGTAATAACCCTCCTTCTCCTGGGTGTTATCCTACCATCTGCTGCTCTATTACTTATCTTTATTTTGCAACTAATTAACAGCATAATCTTCTAAATTCAGCAAGTTAATTATCATTATTGTGGTCTTTGCAGCATCATCAGTCCTTATGAAGTCTTGTCTCTCCACCCCCAGAGAACGTAAGAAAATGAAGTAGGTTGTGAGAGAGTCTGTTTCTTTAGAGTAGGCTCATTAGGTGTTTGCTGATTAGCTCGGCATGCAGAGAGACAGGTCAGAAGAATTCTGCTGAACACAAGGTCCCATGCCAGGCTCCAGCAAGTTAATGTCGGTTTCTGAACATTTGCCAAGCTGCCCTCTGTCACTTCTCAGTAGAAACCTCCTGCAGAAAGTCTACTGGTTGCCTATTGAGTGCAAGGTATTTCTCAGATTGTGACAAAAAGTTTTGTATGGGAAGGAGGAGACCGAGGGAAACATTCCATATTAAAGCCATTTTGAAATTCTTCAGAAACTTCTGCAATCCATGCTGAAGAGTCTGAACACTAAGTTTGCACCCACAAGCTGCACACTCAAAAAGGACGTTTTACAGCTGCAACTCAAGGCTCGTGTTTCAGACACAGAAAGCGTACAATTACAGATCTTCTCACAAGAAGATCAGAAGCAATTCTACAGTATTTAGAATCATGAATCCTTATCTTAGTGGGGAAGTTTTTTGGGGTTTTGAGTTTTCTGGGTTTTTTTTAAAGACAGCTATTGCATCTACTTCTAAGCCTCTCTAAAATACCACAAAACTGACACATGCGATTTTATTTCAGTATGTGAAAGTTAGTTTTTTTAGCGTACCAACAAACATGGAATCATGTCAGAAAATCTGACAATTTATATTAAGTGTGCCACAGAAATCTGAAACCCATTTTCACTCCTACTGAATGTCATCCTTGGTACAAGATGCAAGAATATTTTCAAAATAGTGCAGTAAAAGCTTGTGTCTGAATAAAATCTCTAGTCATTTTTTTACTTCAGTTCTACAAGCATTAGAGATAAAAAGGATCCAAGAATATTCAGAACTATAGTAACAGTGCTATTCACAGCTGTGAATGGACCAGCTTTGTTCACTACAATAAATTCAATATTGGCGCAATAAAATTAAAATGCAGTCTGATTTCATGCAACTCTTCCACAGCACTGAAACACATAAAGCACTGTACATGTTTCTGTGGTGAAAGAGACCCTAAGATTGTGCTTAATGCACTCCTTCACTTAAAGCCAACTGTTTCAGTTGAGAGCCTCTTGCACTAGTGTCACCAATCATAAAGATTTGGCTCACTGCAAAGCCAATTTTTAAATTTTTGTCTGTTATTGCTTTTATGTATTCCTTTTTTTTAATGACTATTTTTTCCTCCCAGTTATTAATGCCTGCAGTTGGCAAAAATTTTTCTATCTGCTATTTCACTCGGTGAACCTGTTCCCACATACAACTGTTCCTCTATGGAATTCATCCAATCATTTAATGTCAGGCAACTTGAACAGTAACCAGAGAAAAGACCATTTCAGCAAAGAACGAACAGAGTTCTAGAGGTGACATCTCAGTAACTCGCTTCACATCAATAACCAAAACTGCCATGCTGAAGGAGTTGGACACTTCAGACTTGATCAAACATAGAAATAAATACACAGTTTTGATTATTATGCATTAAACTTGGATACCCTAATGTAAAATCTTTTCAAATGCTGTAAGAGAGACCCTTTTCCCTTTACAAAGGGAAGAAGTCTCCAAAAGTTGTCCACAGTGGGAAAAACTTCTCAGCAAATATCTCAGTTCCTTTATCCTTAAAGGGTTTTACAACTTGTAGGACAGCTGAAGAAGTATTTTAACTATGCTATAGGAAGGCATCCTATGTCCATTGCCAAAGACGTCTCCTGCCAGTTATTTAAGTTTTAGATTTTAGAAATGAAAATATCAATTTATTTTACTAAAGTTCATTCATGAACTTACAAAGAATAAATACATTTCTTTGTACAATTTGGCAACTCATTAGGAAACAACAGGTATTCATCCAAATAAAAAACGTGTTTTCATGTTAATAAAAAAACAGAAATGAAGTTTTCTAAATTCATATTAAAATAATTAAATTTCAAAGCATTAGGAAATTATGGCACTACAATCTCTAATTTGACTTTTATCTCACATTCTCACATTCACTTGAAAAAAAACATGTCTACAAACCAGTAGCCTTTTCTAAGCAAGTAAGAGTGAAATGAGTGATTGCAATGAGGAATGAAATCAGAGCACAAAGTTCTTTTCTTACTATAAAACTCTAAAATGTGTTAGCTCCTTGAAACATGCAGAAATAGCCTCTGCAAAGAAAGGCACAAAGCAAAAAAGGAAGTGCCTTGTTCCTGCCTTGGTTTGTGCCAGGTATTTAATCCGAAATAAAGAGCTGTACCTTCTACACAGGACAGCTCTAGATCTGGTAACAATTCAACAACTTTGCTGAATGTCTTATTTCACATTAAATCTACTACAACCAGTTCTTCAGGAATTTTACTGTGTCAACTTAGAATACCTTGAAATAGTATTGAGGTATGATAGCAGAAAATGCAGAACACCATAACAGCAAGTATGGTCGTTCAATACAGGAAAGGTTCAAACAACAACAGCCAAGAGCAGATACGATAAAATCTTTTGGAGATACAAATAAACCATGTTAACTTTCCAAACTCTGCATCCCATACAATACAACACTTACTTAAATACCCAAGGAAGTTAGGGAAGTTAGTTAGGAATCTATTCCAGCATGGTTTTTGTATTCGCTACATATTCTATTCTTACATTTTTTTAATGCAATATGAAAAAATCCACGGGATTGCAAGGTCCGTCTATTAAGAACAACAAAAACTTTCCTCAAATAATAAGTAACAAATAAAACAAAGCAACAGCCAAAAATATTCCAAATATCTATACTCCTGGGAATGTTGTGAAGGGAACATCACAGCTTCACCCTTTCATCTGGCTTTTTGTTCAAAAGACACTAAGAATACTATGCTGACAGTCACAGGTTCATAAAATTGTTTAGGCTGTAAAAGACCTTCAAGATGAAGTCCGACCATTAACCCAGAACTGCCAAGACCACCACTAAACCACGGCCCTAAGTGTCACATCTCCATGTCATTTAAACACCTCCAGGGTTGGTGACTTCACCACTTCCCTCGGCAGCCTGTTCCAACACTTGACAACCCTTTCCAAGAAGAAATTTTTCCTAATGTCCAACCTAAACCTCCCCTGTGGCAACTTGAGGCTGTTTTCTCTCATTCTATCAGCTGCTATTTAGAAGAGGCCAAGTCCCACCTGGCTACAGCCTCCTTTCAGGTAGCTGTAGAGAGCAAGGAGGTCTCCCCCGAGCCTGTTTTTCTCCAGGCTAAACAGCCCCAGCTCCCTCAGCCACTCCTCACAGGACTTTCTCTCAAGACCCTTCACCCGTCCCGCNCTTCTCTGGACACACTCCAGCTCCTCAATGCCTGTGTTGCAGTGAGGGGCCCAGAACTGAACACAGGACTTGAGGTGAGTCCTCACCACTGCCGAGTACAGAGGAACAATCACTGCCCTGGTCCTGCTGCCACACTAGTGCTGATTCTGATACAAGCCAGGATGCCACTGCCTTCCTTGGCCACCTGAGCACTGCTGGCTCATGTTGAGCTGGCTGCTGACCAGCACCCCCAGGTCCTTTTCTGACAAGCAGCTTTCCAGCCACCCTGCCCCGAGCCTGTGGCGCTGCCCGGGGTTGCTGTGACCCAAGTGCAGGACCTGGCACTTCACCTTGTAGAACCTCATACAAATGGCCTCAGCCCACTGATCCGACCTGTCCAGATCCCTCTGCAGAGCCTTCCCACCCTCCTGCAGACCAAAACTTTTGCCCAACTTGGTGCCATCTGCAAACTGACTGAGGGAGCACCCCATTCCCTCGTCCTGACCATTGATAAAGATACTAAGCAGAACTGGCCCCAACACTGAGCCCTGGGGAACATCACTTGTAACTGCCCGCCAACCAGATTTAACTCCATTCACCACCACTTCTCTGACTCAGCCATCCAGCCAGTTTTTTACCCAGCAGAGTGGGTCTAAGCCACGAGCAGTTTCCCCACGAGAATGCTGTGGCAAACAGTGTCAAAGGCTTCAGTAAAGTCCATGTAGACAATGCTGACAGCCTTTTCCTCATCCACTAAGTAGGTCACCTCGTCACAGAAGCCAAGCAGGTCAGACAAGCAGTCTGCCTATCATAGATCCATGCTGGCTGGATCTGATCCTGGTTGTTCTGTGCGTGCTATGACGACCAAGATCATCTGCTCCATGACCTTCCTCAGCACAGAGGTCAAGCTGACAGGCCTGCAGTTCCCTGGATCCTCCTTCCAGCCCTTCCTGAAGATAAGCATCACATGTATTAACCTCCGGTCACCTGGGATCTCCCCAGTTAGCCAGGACTGCTAGTACACGATTGAAAGTGGCTTTGCTGAGCTTCTTCCCCAGCTCCCTCAGTACCCTTGGGATCCCATCCAGCTCCATAACCTTGTGTGTGTCTAAGTGCTGCAGCAGGTTGGATTAGAGGCCTTGTTCTCCTCCACATCCTGTCTTTCAGCTCAAAGGGCTGGCTACCCAAAGAAGAACTGGGTACACGCTATTAAAGACTGCAGCAAAAAAAGTACTTCTGCCTTTTCCTCATCCTTTGTCACTATGTTTCCCCTTATATCCAATAAAGGATGGAGATTTCCCTTGGACCTCCTTTTGTTGCTAATGTACTTACAGAAATATATTTAGTTGTCTTTTACAGCAGTAACCAGATGAAGTTTTAGCTGGGCTCTGGCCCTGCATTGTGGGAAGAGATGGGAAACTTCACAACATCCATGCAGTCCTCCTGAGCTGCCTGCCCCTCCTTCCACAGGTCACACACTTTCCTTTTCCTCCTGTGCTCCAGCCAAGGCTCTCTGTTCAGCCAGGCCTATCTTCACTGCTGGCTCATCTTTCAGCACATGGGGACAGCCTGCTCCTGCACTTTTAAGATTTACTTCTTAAAAGATGTAGTGGACTCCTTTGCCCGTCAGAACTGCCTCCCAACATGAAGAAATGTGGCCATAACAGGCAAAAGCACACACGACATGTTCTCAGGATTCAGCAAACTGAACCATACCAATAAAACCACGAATTGCAGCATGCCATTAATACATGAAACATACACTGTTCATTTACTAAATTTCAATGTAATAGCCTGTATTTCAACATTAAATGTGAACTATTCATGAAATAAAAAAGTGAACTGTAAAACTAAATACTGTCTTCTGTTGGCTTAACTAGGAACACAAGTGAAAAATAAACCTGGTAACCCGGCAGACCTTCACAGAAGTTAGTATGCAGCAAGCAAGATTATTTTTAAGAGAGACATGAAAAGAAAGGGTTTGGTATCACAGAGATTTAAATTTTAAAAATTAAATGGAACTTCACAGTTAATAAACAAACCATCACATATCTGCCAACAATGTATCCCACGGCACAGTGAATTAGTCTTACTCTTGGAGGTTTTTCTACATAAACATTAAGTTTCTCATTAAACTGCTTTTACTTTCAGAGGGATAAGAAATTAAGTTTTTTATTTTTGTGAATAGGCACTATATAAAAGTAAACGAGCGTAAGAAATATACATAATTCTGACATCCTTGAATTCTGCTCATGCTTCATATGGAAACAAGGAAAGAGGAAATACTGCAAATACCCTTTTTACAGTCTCACTTAAAAAAAAAGATAAGCAATCACTGAAGTGCATATATTAGCTAAATTGTAACGAGAAGGCTAATGAGACTGTTAAATTTTAAGTCTAATGATCTTTGTTTTCCTTTGCATTTGAGTGATTGCTTCCTCCAATGTGAGATCAAAGTTTTCACCACATACATGTATTTCCTTTCTGCCTTTAAATCATTCTAAGAGCAAATCACTCAGTAATACGCTTAAAAACCTCATTCCCTGCCCATCTAAAAAATTATTTGGAATTGATTCCTCCTGGATTTCAAACAGAATTCAGAGCGTGAGTCTCCTGACTCTAAAACATGTTCAGTTTCTGAGAAAACAGTTCCTGTTTTCACTTTTTTACATTCTTCTCTCCTGGATTTAAGGTAAACTAATTTCGTAAGAGCTGGTTACATTTAAATATTTTCTAAGGTACTAAAAGATTCCTTTTCCCATTCCTAGGGGGGCACGGATGCACAGAAACAGACCTTCTTCCCTTCCGTCCTTCTCTATACTATTTCAAAAGTCGTTGTGTTCAACAGAGCAGGGAAATGAAGGAAGACCTGACAGCATTAGGCAGAGTCAGTGCACTGGCAGCCGCCTCTCCAGAGTTGTTTCAGTATCCGGTGAATGTGGTCTAGGTGTGCTCACTCTACTGGAATCCCTTTACTCCAGAAAAACCAGACTCACTGGTTTTCATACCGCGGCTTGAGAAGAGAAAACAGGTAAGGAAAGCAAGCCCACAGGCCTAGATCACAAGAAGTGAGATATCTAAGAATGTTAAGGGCATCCTCCCACTTACCAATATCAATGCAGAAAAATGTATTTTATCTAGCAGGTGTTCCTGATTCTCTTTTAGCACAAAGTAAGAGCTGAAGGAAGAGGAACACTATTTCACAGGACAGATACTGTTTATGGAGGCATCTTGTAAATACATAAACGGATTAATTATTGTTTAATAATAGATTTTCTATAGCTTTAGAACAGTTGGAACAAACAAACAAGACAGAAAAAAAAGAGAAGCAACTGCCCAACGCTGCATAAAATTTTTCAATAAATTAATTCAAACTTCCACCATAAATGATCCCTAATATTAAGTAAAAAGAACAGCCCCCCAATCAAACAAAAACCAAACCAATTTTTTGCTTGTTGTAGTCATTTTTCAAATAATCCTTAACCCCCCGCAGAGAAACACCCAACACAACAGAAACAACCTCTATACAGAACAATTTGTTAACTATATAAGTACTACACACCTAATTGCAAAACTCTTGCCAAATGGACTATATTCAGTTGAGATACTGAAAACGCTTTTTAAAAAATACATTTTTCTTTCCTAGTTTTTAAAGAAATATCATTCCTTTGGGAGGAAACATTCTGCTTCTCTGAAGGAAATGTTCACTGTTAACATGCTACTAATCTTGTCTGTCTTTCTCCCAGCTAGCATTTCTGATCCTTTGATATGAGAAGCAAGAAGGAGTTTAGTTAGAAATCTAATTTATTTAAAAGATTGACTAAAAATAAGATCAAAATGGCTATTAAGAACAAGAACTGGAAAGAACTGTAAAATAAATGCAGCTGTTATTTTTCTGTTTTTATTAAAGTTGTACTTGCAGAATTTAGACTAACAAAAGAAAACTAAAGCTGTTTTAAAAAGCAATAGAATTTAATTAATTTCTCAAGTTATTCTTCTTGAGGAATAATGGAGTTTTTCACTTACCAATTTAGCCTCAGACTGCACTGGCTGTGGGGAGGAAGGCCCTGGGATTCCTGGGATACTAGGCACCATGGTGACAGGTCTAACAAGCTGACCAGATAAAGTATAAAAATGAAGAAAACCTGAGTATGTTATCATAATAGAGAGCATTTGACAGCACTACCCTCTGAAGCCAAAACAGCTATCAAGGTGCTTAAAACTAAGTTCTATGCTGCACTTATGCAAATCTGCTCCACTTTCAAATTAATATAGCATCATGCTTACTTACTGGAACTGCAGCAGGGACATGCACATTAGAATTTGTGATAGATGCAGGAATAGCAACAGGCATGGTTTGTCCATTAGGAAGATGTAACAGCAGAGGAAAAGGACCTGGAACTGGACTGAAAAAGGAATGAACTATATAAAAGAAAACTTATCCAGAGCAGAGAACAAGTTTACACATTATTTTAACTTGGTTTGTTTCTTTACAGGTGTAATGTAATATTTATTTGGAGATCAAAAATATGAACTTAGTGATGTGGAGAACATGGCATTATATCTCACATGTAGTGAAAGTCCAATGTTTCATGTGTAGTAAAGCACCACATTACACCAAAGCATCTCAAATTCATATATTAACTGCAGAAACAGTAACTGAAAGTAAACCAGATTTTCAAATTCTGCAAGAAAATGTTTTACTAAGATTTATGTAACTTACACTATCGGTCTGTTAGATGATGGAGCTTGGGTGATAACAGTACTGGAAGTTGGTGATGGTATTGCCTGCTGAATAATAACACTTGAGTCAGAACTCGTAAGCAGTACATTAGGAACCTGTAGCGATGCTGGACGAACTATTGTTGATGTAGGCTGTGCAGTCTGCTGCAGGGACACTTCCTGAGGAAAAATAAAGCTTCATCAGTTTGTAAAATACAATTACAGACCACTAATTCCAACTGTTAAATGAATGCAGTTTGATGGAACAAATCAGAATTTCTGTAACATTATGCAAATAGAATCAGTTATACAATTAAAAACATTCAAAAAAAACCCTCTGAATCAATCATTTAAACCACCAAAGTAAAATTGTTTCAACAACAGTGATTTTAGTTTTATGACAAACTTGGCTCAATTTATGCTAAGGCTACTATTACTTCTTATTACTTCTAATTCAGTTTTAATCAGATTTTAATTCTTTTTCCCAAGAAACCCATTGTACTATCAGCACCATCATGTTTACCCACACTCCGAATAAGGAAAATGTTTTATGGTGTCCTTATGTACATTTCAGTTTCAGTCCACTGTTAAACAAGAGAAACAAGAGTTTTACGGTTCAGTAAAAAAAACAACAAGAACAAAACCTTTTTTTTAAGCCTTATCTGTAGCTCTCAAACTAGAGTGATAAAAGTACTTGGAGTGTTATATTCAGAGCTTTGCAAAATATATGCACATCCTGATGCAGAAAAAAATATTTGAGCACAGAAATTAAACTTTCTTAGGTGCAAATAAAGAGTAGACAGAAATCACTATAGCTCTTAGCTTAGCAATCAGGTAAAGTACATTATCAATTGAATGCTGTACCTGTATTTGCTGTTTCTGAAAACCCAGAAAGGCCTTACTGTAACCAATGCCTTCCTTCTCAGGAAACCCTTGATATTGTCAGACTTCAAATTTACCTTCAGACAGGCTTTTTTCCAAGTTATTCTTTTGACAATGGCTACTGCAATCAATGACACATAAAATCACATTCTTAAGTGCAAATTCTTTCCAGCAAACTTTAGTTGCTCTTCTGGTAAACCATAATTCAAAGAGAACATCTCTATACCTGTGTCATAGAGACTGCCCTGATTATTATTTCCTTTGAACAAAGCTTGAGTTTTGAAAGTTCATCTACAAAGCTTTAACTAGTAAAGGCTGAGCTCTCTTAGCAGATTGCTTGTCTTTCTACATATTAATGCACAAATGTGTGTGATTCTCTGAGCAATTCATGGAACTGTACATTTGCTGGCAGACTGTGGGCTTTACAAAAGAAAAGACTTTAGATGATGAAATTTTCTCCTTCCAAAAGCTCAGAGGCTAGATTTGTCATTAGGATTCACTAGTTCATTCAGGCTTTTTCCCAAGAGACCTAAAGACTATTTACAGTGAATGAGAGTTTTTGGAGAATAACAGTGAGCTGTGTTGAGGAAAGTGAAATTGTTTTATTATCAATCTGAGGTTTAATATTTCAACACTGCTCTTAGCCTTACAGCTGAGTATTCAGTAAAAAGAAGACAACCAGTACGGAATTGTGGAAACAGAAAGAAAAAAAAAAGCCCAATGCATATTTTTAGAACAGGATTAAACACTTCTTTGCAAATAAGGAATTTGGTATAACAGCTCACAGATATTACTCAAGAGGCACAGGGAAAACAAATGAGACTGAACTGCTTGACTGTGGGACATTCAGAGTTCAGAACACCAGCTGAATCTGTATGCTAGCATGAACAAGCTGCACAACTCAGGCAGCATTCAAAATCATGGTGGTTCTTACACGCGAACAAAGACTACAAGACTGTATGTACACTCGACAAAGAGTGGAACCTTGGAAGGACTTTCACAGAATCACAGATTGCGTGGAGCTGGACAGGACCTTTGAGACAATTCCAGTCCATCCCTTCTGCCATGGCTAGGAACATCTTTCACTAGATCAGGCTGCTCAGAGTCCCAACCAGCCTGACTGAGCACTTTCTGAACCCTGCCTGGAAGTCACTGGCATGTCAGTACCACCTTCTACCTCTGAGCAAGCAGCTGGGATTGGTCTGCCAACTGTTGCTGCAACCAGGTAACTATGCACAAATGAGCAAGTAACTGATGGCATTGTGTGAATACTTCTTTGCTGTTCTAACAGGGGCTTAATTAATGTGTCTTCTAATAAATACTGACTGTAAAAGCGGGTCTCTCCCTGACTTGAACCCCTATTAGGAAAAGGGCAATCTGAAATTTTTAGACAGTGTTCTATGGAAACCACATTTCAGCAACAGTTGAAGATTACCATACAAAATTCTGGAATAAATCTGTATAATTTGGAAATGGAAACCTCACATACAATTATTTCAGTGTTATTAAAGATGGCATTTATGCTTTGTTTACAAGATCAGAAATTATCTTCCGCCACTAAAAAAAGGGCATGTTTACTTGTGAGTGTGTTTATACGGCTGAAAAAGTATTTTTAACTTCCTCTTTACACTAACTTGCTCTTTGCTACACTGAAAAATGCATGCAGGTGCCTGTTACTGCAACAACGTGGCAAAAACATAAGCTGCAAATTTAAGAAGTATGGCTTTAAAGGAAACTGACATTTTATTAGCATATAAAAACAAAACCATAGGCCCACCAGTCTGAAGGAAGATTCTAATAGGTCACCAATGCATTGCACTAATGAAGTATAAATTTTGTCTGGAATAAAATACCTTGTAAATATATTTCCCTAAAGAACAAGAAAAACAGAGCTGAATTTGCAATAATAAGATTAAGTGAAAGTGACCTCACCTTTACCTACCTTTCCTTACAGGACAGAGGTTTAAGCCCACCCAAAGGTACTAGACTTACTAAAAGGACTTCTCCAACTCCTGTATTCTTGAAAATAAAACCCACTGAATGGGAAATTACAGAACAGGACAGTTATTTTAAGTGTTCTCAGATGTGCGTATATGGAAGTATTTTCTATCTAAAAGCAAATTTCATGCAATAACTTTCTAATACTATCAAAAATACACAGAATTCTTTATACAGAAATGCAGAGGGCCAGAACTAATACTGTATTAGATTATTACTGTAAGAAAACAACTGGTTTTAAAGTAATTGAATTAGGCAATTAGCTACTTGGCAACAACTAAGCAACTTTTAAAACTCTGTTGAGGGTCACCCTTTTAAAGTACTGTTAATAAATAACTATTATGTTTGAAAGCTCATTATTATTACTTTAAGGCTTAAAGACTTTATACACTTCTAATGATATCTCTGTTTATTCAAAGCAGAGTATCGACTCTTACTGAAGCTAATAGAACTCATGGAACTCTCAGGAAACTAGGAAAAGAACTAAGCATGCTTTTTTTAAGAGTCTCCAAAGAATTCTTTTGACAGCTACAAGGAAAATTAGAACTGCCTTGCTCATACATTAATAGGCTGTAATCATTTAAGACTACTAAAATATATGCAGCCCATGAAATGGTTACATTAGCATATATATTTTAAAAACAGCTATGCCCTGAAAAAAGCCCTTTTCTCCTTCAATACATCTGTAGAAGGAGAACACCAAAATCTAACCGAGCAACACTCTGCTCACATTTCTCACTTTCTGCAGGTCACGTTCAGCTGCACACTCCAAGCAGCACCCTCAGCCTTGCTCAGCTTGTCTCTACAATCAGACATCAGAGCGGCGTTGAGCAGCAGCACTGTCACAGTGACACACCGGAATTACATCATCACTGAGACAAGGTTATAAATACTGCCAAGCACTGAGATATAATTTTCACTTGTAATGATGCTAATGAGATACTGAACCACTACTGTATGAAGACAGTAATATTATCTTCTGCCAAAATTAGATTACTTGGAATATGTGTTTGCAACAAAAAAATAAACTAACCTCTGAAATAAAGAAGACTTAAGATTTGGACTACAATTCACTTAATACAAGCAGCTCTTTACACATATTTCTTTAAAATGTTTTTACTATTTTTGAGACTGCATGATTGCCTTGATTACCCATGATTACTCATCCTTGCTAACTAATGAAACTCAGAAAAGATTAGTAAGGACAAATCTGAATTGAAACTCTTTTCAAGTTCTGTCACACACTTAAGGTTGTTCTCGCATTAGCTCCTTTGGCAGTTATAAGAGAAAGATCTGAAACCAGAGAGGTTCAGACTGGATCCAGAGCAAAACATTTTGCCCACAGGAACAGCCTGGTATGGGAGCAGGCGGCACTGAGGCTGCGCAGCCTCTCTCCCACAGAGGTTTCAAGACCAGACTGTGCAAAGTGCTAAGTAACTCGGTCTGATCTCAGAAGTAACCCTGGCTTTGAGTAGAAAGTTGGACCAGGAAATCCTGCAGTCCCTTCCAACTTGAATTATCTGCAACCCTAAAAAGTCCTGTTGATTTCTGGGAGTAAGGCAGCTAAGCCCCTCATACACAGACTGCCCACTGAAGATGCACATAAAGACTGACTAGAGCAATTTCAATGCTTTATTATGGTCTGCTCCTAATATTTGTATTTATTGAAGTAAGACTAGAAATAATTAGTTCACTAATTTTGCTTCACTTTCTGCACTTCAAGAGAACTCCACAAGATTCAAAACACTGTAAGTCACCTACTGAAGTGATCACTACTATTAAACCATTTATCTATGCTTTAAAGCTCTAGCGCTAAAACTGAATTGACTGCAACATCCTCTAGCGACAGACAATACCTCAGTCTTCTATGAGTATTCAGGTAAACTCTAAAAAAGGAAATGCCTGACCTCACTTTTAAACACACTGCTATACTACACCTTAAAGATTCTAACACCTGAAACAAATTTATCTGGTGCTTAGTTTTGAAAGACTATGCATTCATCCCTGTATGCTTTTGTAGAACATCCTCTGTTGTTCCACAAAACCATTTTTGGTAAAACATAGGCCTAACAAACATGTCCACATGAAGAGTCGCAAACTGCTGACATTATTTAAAAGAAAAAATAAAATCTGAGAAACTGAACTTGGGTTTTTTCTGTTATGAATGCTGATGCATAAACAAGAATAAAGAGCCCTTTTAGTCTTTTCTAAGACGGCATGAATGTTAAATTTTATTTCCTTTCTGGCTTTACTGGATGGCCAGCTTTACTGGAAGCAAAGAAATAATTCTAGTGAACAAAGCTACCTGAAGAATTGAACAAGTTACCTATACAGCCACCGGAATGAGTCAAATGAAAACTCTCAACCAGCTACATAGTGTCGCTATCACCATATATAATAAATTTATGGATCATCAGAGAAGTCAAAAAATAAATTCCGAAAGAGAGAAAAATAAAGGTTCTGACCTTTTCATCATTGGTAGTAGACTCTGGATGAGGTAAAGGACTATCTTGATGAGTTGTCTCTACAACTGAAGGTTCTTCAATTTTATTTCTTATGATTGGTGTTGCAAGAGGAGACAGATCTAGAGGCATCTATGAGCAACAACATAAAACAAAATTAGTCAATGTTTAAAAAATTAAACTGAGCAAGAAAGTATACATAACTGAAGAGAAATATCAGCCCGTTACAAGACAGAGGTGCTGATGTTTGAAAGATCTTGATGCAGATGCATTACCAGTCAAGGCTATTTTACCAGCACCTACGCGAACATCAATCTTCAGTAACACCAATGTCTTTCAACACCAATGTCAGACTAAATACCTTCTTCTTGAGAATTAAAAACATTCCTAAAGTTTTCCATTTCCAAGAGCCACAAGAAAATTGTAGCTGAGGAAGGATTGTGTTACACTCAAAAAAATTACAGCTAAAATAAGGTATTATCCTTCCGTATATTATTATATTTCATGTCACAAAGCAGATATCTCCAAATTGAGAAAGTTAGTATAGACAAATAATTTCAAGCTTATTGCAGCGAATAGTTATTGAAAAAGCAAATTTTATATTACTACACAGGTAAAACTCACCAGGACATCTGGAATGCCCCAAAGAAACTGAGGTACAAAAGTACTTAAAACTATACTATAGATTTGAAAACCTATATGCCCGTCTAGTCTGCTATCCAAATACTTTTGGAAGAAATTTTCCCCACAGAAGTTTTTCCAAATGCTTTCTTTTTTCAATTAAATTCTTAGCTTTCCAGTGCAATATATTACCAATAGACAGGGAAGATTGTAAGAAGTGGAATCTCTTCTCATACCACACGTGACTATGAAATATTACAGAAAAAACTCAACCATTAAACCCCTAGAAAGTGTACTATCATGGTACATTTTTCCACACTTTGCCACGACTGTTTGTGTATATAAATCATCCAGAGATATGGCAGGACTGTGTTTTCTCTTGTAACACAGAGGGTAGCCTGGAAAATTAGTATCCATTAAAGAAACAGACAAAATGTTTAAAATACTTTGCAATACATATAACCTTCTCCAAGACAGTGCTGAACTAAACAGAAAATACAGTCTTGGTAAATCAAAAATTGGTTTTACCATATGTCATGTTATAAAAACAGTCAGCATATAGCAACTAAAAAAAGTAAACTTATAAATCCATTATTTGATACGGTTGCTACAAAGTAAGGGTGAGGCTTGGTCAGGAATGGACAATAATCCATCCTATTCACAAGAACCTCTCAAAACCTTTACTGAAACAAAGAAGATGAAGCTACTGATTCTGCAAAACCTATATAAATGAGTATAAAACCGTATTTTTAATCACTACCTATAAAAGTTAACCAGATAATCAACTGAGGACAAAATTATTCAAAGGGGACATTGAAGAGAAGTTTTTATTTGCAGAAGTATTTAAATGTTTAGGTTCCTAACCAGTTATGACTGGGAAGCACTGAAATAAATAACAAGAATAACACTTAAATGTATGGCAAGTTCCTCATAAAAACATGAAACTGCTAAACAGATACAGTTCAAGTTTTTCTTATATTTCAAAATGTACATTAAAAAATAAGTAGATCTTCATGTTGTAATCAATAATTTCTAGGCAAAAGTGATTTCAACACAAAATGAATATAATCATAACCAAATTACTGACACTTCTTTAAATTTAGTCAGTACTTAAATGATAATTCTCATTATCATGATGATTGATTCTTAGAGTAACATCAGTATTTTAAAACTAATCAAAATATCAGTGTTCACATACTATTGTTTTCATGTGGGTTTTTCTTTCTGCTAAAAACTCTTTACTTTATTTAGACTTTTTTGCTTATCCAGGACCTAATGAAATTCAGTCAAAAGTAGTGGTTAACTTCAACAGATACAGACTACGTATTTACATGATTCGGACAATGTGTCCCATTGTCAATGTTAACTATGCAAAATTAATCAGGTAAACTAAGCCTCAGAAAAGTAATCATAGATTTGTATTCTCTACATACAAACACATATAAGCAGCTAATGTGATTACTGGTATAGTTTAGCAGGCAAGATATAAATCCAAAGTTTGCTTTTTCAATGGAATTTCTGACTTAAAAAGGTAGAAGCTCTGAGGAAAAAAAAAATATTTTGAACATACTTTCTTAATGTCATCTTCAGAAGCCTTTTTAAACTCATTTTCAAAAGGACTTGCTAATTCATTGAATAAGCCCACTTCTTCACAGTTCTTCAAGAATCGAGTTGGTGTTGGTGTCTGATCTGAAATGAAGCGTATAAAACCCCCACAATTTTACTTGTACAATACCGTTTAGGAACCTACTTGTCGTAAATAACTTTCAGAATACAAACAAACAGGAAGAGACGAGGTGGCTGGGAAGCCTCGGGCTGCCTCCACCTGCTGGACACAAGCCCCCGGAGCCTGCAAAGCACCAAAGCCCTGACAATTCTGGCAGGGAACCACAGCATCTCTGCCGTGGCCACGAATCACAGGGAGCTGCTCTCAAGCGCACAGCAGAACACTTCAATGAGCCAGCAGGCTCTATTTTCAAATAAAGATAAGGACCACATGAAGGCTTTTAATTAAAAAACAAACGAGAAAAGTGCACAGCTCAAACCCAGTTTGTTTCTGTCTTTTCCTAATTTGACAATCACAAGTCGTGATTACTTCCAACTGCATGGAAGTTCTAAAGGAAAGGAAAGTGTGACTCTACACAAGATTGTATTGACTCCTATGACGCCTCTGTATCAAGCTGGAATCATAAGACTCCTGGTATCTGGGTGACTACTCCATGAAGTACTTTCGAAAATGTTTTTATATAAAATTTCTGTTAGTATATAAATTTGCCTCATTTCACTGTTACTATCAGGTAAAACAAACCACGCCTGCCACAAAGTTACTTGAATTTAAAATACTGTAAAGTAGTTATGATTGTGTGGACTTACTAATGCAGCCTCATGTTTACAACAGCTCCTATGCTGGAATGTGGCTGCACAGGCTGTCATGGCTTCATTTTTAAACACCTGATTATTTGAAATTTCTTATGGTGTAATTGACAGGGATCACATTTAGAATTTTAAAATTTCTCACTGCTAGTTTAAGAGGAATATTTTTTTTTATCAGCTCACTGCAACAAATTAGCCACGTACAAGGAAAAAAAAAATCAGAAAATGTCTGAAAGTCTTTGTGAAGTTCATTTAGACTGCTCCACCTCTGAAAAAAACCCAGACTGACTGTAACTTCAGCATACTTAGCATGTGCTATCTTCACTCCAAAACGCTCAAATATATAATGCAATCAATCATCCATTGGTGATTACTTCTGATCCTGGACAAAAGTTATAACTACTAAGGGTATAACATGAATTCAGAGGTGGGAATGAAGAATTTTGAATTTAAGCCAAAATGAAAACAAAAGATTTGACCTTTCTTCTACTATCCCATTGGAAGAATAATCACTGATTCATTCTTCTAATATCACCATGACATGTAAAAGATGCTACATATTTTAAAATTTAAGAGACAAGTAATATCAATGAATAATTAAAACTGAAATACAGTTTAATTGAGTTACAGATCCTCTTAGGCATAGCCTTTATTATTGAGTTCTTACTAAATGCTTACACAATTTAATTAATTATTTAAGCCTTGATAATTTAAAAATATTTGGATTATGTATCAGATACGAATAAAAGTAACTTCTGGAGAATAATACTGGCTTCAAATTCTGACACAAATTATGAAAACACTGCCTAAGCACACACTGCAGACAAGTACAGTGAAGAAAATGTATCACATCCTCTTAACATAAATCTACGCATTATGTACAGAAAATGCATAAAACACACACCCATTCCAGCAGAAAAGTGAACAAACTTAACAGAAGGATATCCTTACCAGCCACAATGACACTATCATTACGAGCTGGACCAAATTTCAGTGTCATCTCATGTTTATGTTTATGGACAGCCAAATGATCCTCATTGGTGAAACGCTGCAGCAGAAAGTTTTAAGAAACGGTTGTAATTGGGAGTGTGAACACAGGAAATGCCATTCCAGAGAAAGCAATTTTTTCAACACCTAAAACTATCATTATTACGTTAAAAGACAACCCTTTAAGGCAGATATATCTTGTTCCTTGGTCAACTGTACCAAGCAGAAATATTATAAAACTCAAATGACGTTCATAGTAACTAAATATGATACCAGGCAAACTGCAGTATAAGTACCTGCATTCATCAAAAGTCCAAGATAACATCTCGGAGTGCTGCAGCCTCCAACCGTCAGCAAACAGCCATTTGCTCTATTAAAGGATCTTGACAAGGTCTAGTAATTGCTCACCACTACTTGATTGCTGCACTGTGTGTATTACACAATAATGAGAATTGATCTGTAATCACAAACTTCACTGCATTTAACAGCGTAAAGATAAAATATACTATAGCCCCTGCCCCTGACCATTTACTACGTAAAACAAGGGGCAGGTAGAATGGGAAACACGAAAACAGTGCCAGACAACTGAGATGCTGTGAATGAACTAAAAACTACCAGCACTTTAAAAACCTCTCAGGTTTGCTCGTTTTATGCATACTTTCCCCAAAATTTGGGGTATATGCTATAAAAAAGCAGTAAGCAGACCAACTTGGTGCTGTAAAAGAGATATTCTTACTTTCACTATTTGTTTATCTTCACTAATTTGCTATGCATCTGTAATTGTGGGTGAAGTTAGTGTTTCAATTGACATAATCTAAGGAAATGTTTCCCAAGATGCAGCTTTCCTAGACAGAACACATTTTACACAAAACATTGAAATTCCTAATTTTCTTTGTGAACATTTGAGCCCCAAATTATGTTTCTGGTTATGCCTCACTAATTTAAGTCACTCCAGACATATCTTATAACAGATACACACCCAGAATCACCTCTCAGGAACTAATACGTAAGCTGAATTGACCTCAGAGTACGGTAATTCAGAATGTTTCCATGAGAAAGGACATGTGCGTGTGGAACCGTGAGGGAAATTAAAAATGCAGGATCACTGTAAGGCAGGGTGAAACTGGCAAGTGACTTTTTTTTCCTTAGAACTCTTATTGCCCAGAGTTTCAAACGCCCAGCTCTCCATAACTCCTGTGCCCTATCCCTGCATACAGCATAAGCCAGAAACTTCTGCTTTCTATCACACTAAGAGATTTAAGTGTTTCTTTCTGTCCCCACTAAGTGGTGGACCAGCTTTTCCAAAGGGAAGAGGATGTCCAGATCCTGACTCCCTCTCTCTATCCTACAGTACAAAGCTGGCATCTAGAGAAGCCTTGCCCATTTTCCGGGACATGAACTTCTCTCTTCACCTTCCCTGGAACCATGGACTGCCGTAGACCCATGATGTGTTGACTGTGAGATTTAGTTACCAAAACTTCTGACAGTCTACACTACAATGAGATTCAAACAGGATGGGGACAAACATGTTCCTTAGGAGAAAGCAGTCCTCTTCTGTTACTTTTGATGTCTCTGAACATACTACATATCTTAGAAACAAGAAAGCTTAGTCCTTTTCTGCTTTGAATACAGAAGACTACATTAATACAACATTAATGCTGTCATTCATCATAAAAACTAAGTTTTCAGAATAAAAATGAGAGCATTTTGAATTCAAAATCCAAATAAAATGAAGTGCACAAATATAATTAAAAACATCTTGTTTAAGAAATCAATTCTATATAAAGGCAGCAGCCATTATATTATGAAATAATCAGCTTATGAAATTAATTTTATACAAAGGATGCAGGGATGTCCATCTCATGTAGCAGATAATGCAAATGCACTTATTTTCAGGTTACTAAATAAGAGTGTTAAGACAGCTTCCTTTCAAGCAACCATCTGCTAAAACATTCCATAATATTTTTACTTTTCTGCTCACATTCACCTATATATATACACTAATGCTACTTACTAGAACACATTCAAACTACTACTGGAATTGAAATATACTTTGTGGCATGCACACTGTTATAATCTTCCTACACACAAAAACATACATAAAACAAACTTATGCCACTGAATATCTGCAGTCACCACAGCTATGAAGATTAGTGACAAGAAACCTTCACACTGAGCTCCCCACCAACACTGAAATATTCTAGAAAATGCAGGTTACCTGACACAAATTAGGTTGTTTCCTGATTGTTTTTCTAATGAAAGCAAGTAAAGCAGGGCTAACAAATGAAATTGTTTTCAGCTCAGAAAGGATTATTTAATTAGTTTTTTCTTCTATGGATAGCATTTTGGATAAACACATAACATGCTACAAATTCTTGCTTTTCAGCAAAACAAATACTTTCTAGCAATTATCATAAGCCCCTTTACTTCAATCCCTTAAAACACATTTCACCATTTCACTTTTATTTGATCACTGCTAATAACTTCAGTTCAGACCATTACCTGGCCACATCCAGGGGCAGTACATAAAAAGGGTTTGTCATCACTCATATTCCACAGGTCGTTGTGCTACCTATATTAAAATTAGAATGGAAAAAAATTTACAAATATTGCAACGAATTATCAATACATCAACATCTACAGGCTGTTTTAATATTCTATGGACAAGAATTTCTGCCTGCTGACTATACTAGTAGTCTAAATACATGTGACTCAAACAGAGCATGGATTTCAAGCTCTGTAAGAAAGGTACACAAAATCCAACACAGCAGTTTCTGATCGTACACTTCAATCAGAAATCCAAGTGTTCATATGTAACACAACTAATTGCTAAAAGTATCTGAAAACACAGGAAGAACAACTTGTTTCAGAAATCAAATACATTGTAATAACAATCCAATTCTCACAGTTAAAAAGAGATCAAAGCAGCAGACAACACCACACAGTCAAGGTTCTGGTGCCAAAAGATGAGGAAGAAGTGTTGATTCCTTAGCCTTTTCACAATCTTTATTTAAAGCTCACCATTAGAGATAAGTTGGCACATAGCCCTTTGTAAAAACTGTCACAAATTAAATTACAAAAACATGTACTTGAGTAATGTTTCAGCTACTAAATTACTGACAGGCTAAAAATACTTAAGAAAGAAGTAAGATATTAATTATATTTGGTGCTGTTTTGCATACTCACCCCACATACTAATACACATACCTGCCAGATTTCACATATAAACCTGTTTCATAGGGCAAACTATCATATCCTCCTTTTCATGGCAGTGAACTGTAACTAAAAGAAGATATTAATTACTATGCATGCTAAAAATGTAATAATGCATGATTTTGTAAAGATAAATGATAAAATGTCCACTATTCACAGTTTTTCAAAGAAATGGTTTATTTCAATACATCGTCTAATTAGCTGTGGCATCTGTGGCTTCACCCTAGAGGAAATACATTCATCTTTAAATGAGTATTTGTATGGAGAACTAACAGTGTTAGTTCTGAATACTATTTAGATTGATGAAGCAAATAAAGATGAATAAAGATGTTTTTATGATTAAAGATCATAGGCAGAATAAATCCATCTCTCCCCCAGTATGCTGGTCATGTAGAGCTGCAAGGATTCTCAAAGTGTCTAACCATCCTAAGAATGTACACTTCTCATACACACCTGGGCACTAGACACAAGACACATCAAGTAAGCATAAGCAAATAATTTCAGACTTATTACCTCAGAGATCTGTAGGGAACACAGTACCTGATCCTTCTGGATGTACCTGTATAGTAAAAAACTACTGTGTACAGACTTTTTGATTATTCCTTCAAGGAGGAGGAGATCCCGGTGTCTTTGGTAATGTACCCAACAGCAAAGAAAGAAAAACACGGCATGGAGGAGATTCTAAACTGTCACTTCTAAATATATATGTTTCAAGGAATGAGGATACTGAGCTGAGATCAGAAGTCGAGAAGAGATGAATGGCTGCCAGAAACTTTAGAGTCTTTGGCTCTGACAGCTCAGGGAAACATTTACATCCCAAAGGAAGGATGCCAAAGCAAATCAGGGATGAAGACTGTTCCGCTGTTCTCTGCAAAAAGTTCATAACCTGTCTCAAGTTTCTGAAGGAATGAAGTATTTTTTGAACTGTTCAAACTGTGAACGTGGTACTTTCACCAATAAGGAATATTAAGAGGTTGTGGGCAAGTCTGAATACTCACGACTGAGGCTTCAGGGTAAGAAATAAGGTCCTTATCCATGACACTTCAGGAGTATATCCTTACAGTATGTGGAACTTCAACAGACTCAACAGCTATACCACAAGCTTATTATTCTTCTTCAGCTATGCAACAATCTTATCTCTTTAAATGCAGGCTCAAACTAACAGAGTTAGTCTTATTCAGATCTCAAGAGGAATTAGTTTTTTTAAACCAGTGATCATAGGGCACCATATATTTATATAATGCTTACGTATGCCACCATATGCCAATATGCACATATGGATATATATTATGAGCAGACAAGTAATATCCACATCAGAAATGCCTGATGGTGTAAGAAGTAATTTTGATTTGTTTTTTTTTTTATCCAAAGGATGAAGATTTTGATCAACCAAAGTGGATGTAGGACATTTTTTCCACTCTGTTACTGTATCTTGTTGCCAGTCTCTGAGAGATGCAGTTTCGGCCATAAAGTCTACTCCCTCCATGCTGTCAATATTTTTTGTAGGTGAGAAGATGCAAAGATCAATTTTTTAAGCCCGCTCATTTTCTCTTTCAAAAGAGTATTACCAAAGTTCGTATTTGCATGTGAAGTTGTTACCTGGTTCCATGTTTTGATTTGTGAAGCCTGTGAATTTTGAATGCCTGATATACAAGTTAAAAATCAATCCTTGTGAAAAAGAAAAGCAGCGCTGTCCTTCTGGCAAACTTACTGGAAAAAATTGGAGATAAATTCATTTCCTCATCTTTGCAACATTATTTGACTGCAGGCCACATGGAATTTTGTGAGGTAATCCCTTGTAAAGAGATTCCGGATAACATCTGAGGAAAAAAAATTATGTTGAAGCACTGAAATTTTTGCACCTAAAAGAGAAAAGAAGTTCACCCGCATTCCAAGCAAGACCTTGGACATTTTAAATCTAAACAGAAACTGGATCTGACAAGATAGGAAAACGAAGGGCTCACAGTCATTAGTGCAGCCAAATTGTAAGAATTGTATTTACCTATTACAAAGACAAATGCAAGGCTTACACCTAGAACAAAATAACTCCATGCAGCAGTGGAGGCTGAGGGGCAAATGACTGTCAAGCAGCTTTGAGGCAGAACCTGTAACTCCTGGTGGACAACAAACCCAATACAATTCAGCACCATGTCACTTGTAGCGCTGAAAGACAAGAGGCTACTGGGATGAATCAGCAAAGGCACAGCAATGAGATGAAGGGAAGTGATTATTCTACTTTATCTGGCACTATAAGACTGCAGCTGAAGTGCCATATCCAGAGCTGAGCCCCTCAAGACAGCTGATGAACTGGAGAGAAAACATCTGGGGCCCTATCAAAACAGTTAGGAGGCTGGACTATTACATAACAAGAGGAAGCAACGTTTATTCAGAATGGAGAAGGAGTGCTAAGGATCTGCTTGCTGTCTTATACTATCTAATGTATATAGAGAAGTCAGATCCAGACTTTAGGTAGAGTATAATAAAAGTAAGAGATACAACATTCACAAGACACACCAAGAAAGTTAGGAGCAAGTGTAGAGGAAGAGGAAAACACAGCATTACAAAAAAAAAAACCCCCCACAGTAAGGGCTCCTGAACACTGGAACAGGCTGCCAAGTGGGGCTGTGGAATCTCCACCCTTGCAGAAACTCAAAATTTGACTGGATAAAATTCTGAGCAATCCAAGATAACTCTGAAATTTAAAGCATACCATAAAGATATTATAGCGAGGAACAGAGGTGAACAACCGCAATAGACAATCCGAACCTGGGTAATGTTCTGACACCTTTAGAAGACCCTGCGTGGTCAAAAACCTGTTGCTGCCACAAAATACAAACCCCATCCTTTGCCTCTTCTTTTCCTTCTGGATTGTATGTTGCCTGACAGGCATAACAAAACTAACACAGAGAAGGCAAATTTTCAGAAAAAAATATTTGTAATTGCCACTCTATTTCAAAGGAGTCTCTGTTACAGACTGATTGCTCAAAATGAGAATATGACAGTAAGAAAGAAGAATTTAGAAAATACCTTTCCCCTGAAAACCAAAATAGCAACTTAGATGCCATCTTGACAAACCAGGCAAATGAGAAACGTAATACATAAAGTGATAACCCTGTCACTAGAGGGAAATCATAGTCACCCTGGACTGTTACCTGGGCAACAGCTAACACCTCCTCCCGTAGAAAAAAAGACGGTTCCTGAAGGAATCCAGTATGAATGTGAAACTCCAGCCTTAACTCATCTCTTCAGATAAAATGAGCATTCATTAAAATGGTCCTTACTACAGTCCACTGAACCGCAACTTTCTTCCAAAAGCTTCAAACCTTACATTCCTTTCAGTATCATAAAGAAATCCATATGTAGAATTCCAGTCACACAGCAACAGGATCAGAGCTGAACACAGGAAAAACTTGAAATAATCTTGGTGGTATAATCAACTTCAGTACTAAAATCAGAAAATAATCTTACTTTTTTGGTGTTTGCTCTGTACTTTCACCACAGAAGTAACACACATTCACATCATGCCTATTTAAAATGTAGCAAGCCTCTTTTATGATACTTGGAATGTAAATGGTACAGTAAACTATATAAATAAGTATATATCCATCTTTAAAATATATATAATACGGAGAAATAAAAATGAGTTGGCAAGTAATTCACTAATATTTAGGGCAGTGTGCTTAAAAAATAAAGATGTCTCTATAAAATGCCACATTAATACTTATCTAAATGTGCTACAAAAATAACTTCAACAATTATCTGCATACTTCCATAAGATTTTAATTAAACACCTTGGGTACACTTGGTGGAAACTATTACTACACAGTCTGAGGCTTGCTTCCAAAATACCTTTCAGAAGACAATTTTACAAAGAATAGAATCATACACTGACTTAAACCATGTGTTGTTGGCTTAGTTAACTGGTAAAGATTCTTCTGTTTTCTCTTAATTGCCTACATACAGGAGCATACATACACACAACTGACACATTGTTTCAAAATTTTTCTGTTGAACGTTTAAGCAGCTGTTTAAAATGTACACCTATCAACAGTCCTCGCAAAAACTTCTTCAAATTTGCTGAGGAAAGTAATTCTTCACATATACCTAGTAAAGACTCACCAGACTTGCAGCTCAAGCCTCTACTTTACCTGTAGAAAGCAAGGTGTGTGCAAAAAGACATCCATGCACAGAGCTGCTCACAGGCTGTGCAGTCTTAAAATAAGATTACTTATTTTAAGCACTGCAGCAATACAGAGACTGCCCTCCTGTAACACAGGGCTGACACAAACAGCACAATAGAAAACTGCCAAACTGAACACAGAAAAGACAACTATGAACACACACAGCCCCATGAACAAACAAAAACCATAAAACTTTCAAAGGACAGCATTCTTCTTCTGGTCAACATGCAAGAAGAAATGCATATTCTCACAAGTGTGCCACCCTCCTAAACTGGACAGTCCACAGAGGACAATCTGTCAGTCTGCAGCAACAGCAGTAGCTGATTTATCTACTACTGCTTACACGAGAAGCACACCTAAGCCTTGCAGCTACACTGACCACTTGCATGTGGCTCCTACCCATCTGTACGTTCTGATTTGAAAAATATCAAAGTTGGACAAAAGCTGTTTCTTCCAAAAGAGACAAGTCAGAATTACAGTAGTCCATCAGCATTCGATCTCCTCAGAGTCCAAACACTACGAAGTGCTTATGTTACAGTACCAGTGATGTATTTTCCAACGGATGTTTGCATTTCCTCAAGACTGATCATGTCTAATCAACACTTCCTTTTATTCATTACATTGGATCTGGGATTGTGCCCCCTTTTACTGCAAGATACAAAGCCTTACTGTATAGAGAATTAGTAACTCTTACTAAACTTTTCTGTTGATCTCATCATAGCATATAACTACTTTAGGTAATGGAAGACTTTAAAGTAAAGCTTCATTTTATAATAAGAAACTGAAGCATAAAAGAACCAGGTCACAATTTTTCAGTTTTATCAACTTTTAAGAGTTCTACTTAGAGTACTTACAGTTCTACTTAGAGTACATACTTATTCAAAGTAAAGCGAACTGAACATATTTGCCACAGTAAAGAGTAACATTCTCTTAATGGTTACCTGGAGAGCTGAATTTAGTGTTTTGCTTAGCTCCTTCCAAGACTACTTTAGATGGGGTGCAGGTAGCTATTTTTGTTTTCTAAATTTAAACACCTCACAATTAAGAGATGGCTTTTTCATGCAACCAAACAAGTATCAACAAAAATCAAAATGAAACATGGTGTCTTTATACTTTCAACACTTGCATACAGCATTCACATCATAAATTTTAATCACTTCCCACATTCGATTCTATCTTTATTTACACAATTTTCTATACAGGTAGATTTGCAAGTTGTGATTTCAGTAAAAATCAGAAGTTAGTAGGTAGAATATACCACTCAATATGAAGTGACATAAATTTGAAAAAAAGTAATTTGTGTTTTAAAAACAAGAAAACCCCATTGCTCTACTTACCTGGAGGGACTGGAACAGCTATACTTTCTGTTTCCTATAAAGTAAAAGAAGAAAGGTGAAGCAAAAATTGTGTAATTAATACTTGACCATTACAGGGCGCTTCCAGAAGTGATCTGACTGTATTTGTGCAACACTGTCAAATTTAGCATTCCTAAAAAATAAAACTGAACTATGAAGGAAATGGAGGAGATAAAACTTGAAAAATTAAAACATTCCTCCTCATAATGAAAGTGGGATTGGCAGAAAGTAGCCTAGTACTTCTGCAAGTAAACTACAAGCCATAGTCCAGAATACTTAAAGTTCGTAAATAGCAATGGCTGGCAAACAGGAAAACAAGAGCTCCTTCTTCACACTATGCTGCTAGCATAATGCACATTTTTTTTCTTTTAGAAAGTCAAATGTTAGGCACTTTTTGCTGATATTAATTAACTGCTTGTACCTGATGTCTCAAATTAATTCCATACCTTCTACAATTTGTCTAAGTTCTATAAAAAGCAGAGCATCTGGACAAGACAAACAGATGAGTGACTTAAAGACAAAAGAAAGGATGACTGACTTAACGAGTTCCGATAAGAACAAGAAAGCCAGTTGGACAGATAGTCACGTACACAGAAACAAAGCAATTAAATTCCTTCAGCTGCAGGAGTGGCTTCTTCCACAAGAAGACACATTTCTGGTAAACAGAGAGCACTAATGGCATAAAGAAAGGTCCTTAGGCCTAACGCTTCCCATTGGCTAAACATGGTGGCTCCTAATTCAACACTCTGGCTTAAGTATTTTTCAGACACCCCTGATCTTTCTTTAACTTACTAAAAATTCAGGCTGTGTGAATACAGCTCTTGCAGATGAGCAAAAAGTCAATGAATCTCAGAAAAATAATACAGAGAGGTTAATATTCCTCCCATCTTTTCACAATTTGCTTACAGAGCTATTAGGGCTTACTTTCCCCAGTTCATTTATCTAGGTTTGAACATCTTCAAACGAACAAACATTAGAAATCCAAGCTCATTTATCTACACTAGTTTCAACAAATTTTAAAAAAAAGCTTAAGAAAAAGTTACTTCCTTTTTACATTTTCTTAAATTGCATCCTTGAAGTCTAAAATTGAATTAATTAATTAAGAATTTAATTCTAAAAATTTTAAATACATCAAATATCCCACTACAGGACTCCTCATTAAAACAAAATGATCTTTTTCTTTCCTGTAAGCACTTATATAAATGACCACTGGATTCACCTAGGAAGGAAACATAATAAATTGCTTGGAATGCATTGCTGAAGAGAAGCTCTTATCTGAAGTGGAGCTAATGGTAAAGTTCTCAGGCTGAACTGAAACCGACACTGAACAAAGCTGAAAACAATACAGCATAAATGTGAAAAAACCATTTATTGCATAATTATTAAATACTGATTAATATTTCTGTCACTAACTACATCCAATGCCTCCTTAGAGTGCATATCATATGTGAAACAAATACAGTTCAGTTATGCAGAACAATGGTAACTTGAAATCTATTCAATATTAAAATAAAAGTTAAAAGTATTGAATCACATTTGCTCCTTTGAAAATAGAAAATGCGTAATTTTTATGCAGAAACTCAAGACTTTGTTAAGAAATGGTTAAGAATGTTGCTATCAGAAATAACTTTAAGTTAGGAAAACTTCTCAGAGATAAAAATATACATTTGTAAGCTTAAGTTAATTAAGAGTATAAGGAAAAAAGCAGATGACAGAAAAGGAATTTTTAGCACTAGGCACATTCAAAATTTAATGAAACGAGAATGAAAATAATACCATAGTTCATGCTGTTCAATGTGGTCACAAAAGAAAAGCAGCATGAAAAACAAGACCATTTATAAAAGTAGGTATGATGAAATTTAAGATCTGAAAGCACTTTATGTTAGATACCACATAGACCAGAAGTTTCTGGAAAAAGACCTACCAAACATATTCATATTTCTAGAATTCAAGTCAGCATAAAAGTATCAATTACATTGTGAAGAAGATCAAAAGCTCAACTACTTGATTAAGCATTAGCATGCAATGTCAGTATTGAAACATAAAATCCCAAAGGATTTTTAAAAGAGCTGCTTCACTCTACATACACATTAAGGTTTTTTATTATTTGACAATTCTTTTGAAGCATTATATAACAATCAGTCCCTGACAAAATTATTGTTTTGTTTTTCAACAAGACAACTTGACAATTTTGATTCTGGACTGCGTAATTATAAACACTTCAGAGTTAATTCAAGGGAATGCCAAACTGGATTACGGTTTGTCCCTCTGAAATGATGTCTGCAACTGGATGTCCATTGACAGACAACCACCTCTTTCAGTGGATGGCTGAAGAAATCCCACCTAGAACACCTGTGGAAGACCAGAACCACAAGGACTGGTCCTCATTCAGCTGGTGCTGAATTTAGCATCTAAAACAGACCTAGCAGTCTTATGACCCAAACTTCAGAACATTTGTTTTCATTACCTCTTATCTAGCTTCACGCTCAGTAAGAAGTGGGGATATGCATTCACTGCCATGAGTAGAATATGTCAAATAGAAAACAAAACCACTGTTTTAAAAGGTGGTAAATAAAATACATTTCAGCCATGTTTGTGGTCACTGTTTGCAAAGTAGGGGATGATTCAGAATGTTCGGGTTATTCAAATTTCTCATTTCAGTGCAAGGAAACAGGTGACAGCATCACTGTTGGAAGATAAACACCTCTGGGAGAAAGCAACAGAATGAAAAGCAAGTGAGGGACATAGAGTGCACGAACAGGGCATAAAAACACACCAATGGATCTCCCTCCAAGAACAGGGATGCAAAAACGCTGTAGTGAGTAAGACTGCAGAAACAACATGGCAGCACACATATCCCCTAACTCCAAACATGAGGTTGCATCTTGGCATAAACCATTTGTGCCTAAAACACCGTGCAGCTATCACAGGTTGAGGGTCTGTGACATGGTTTTTCACGCGAAAGCTTCAGAGACCTTTTATTAGACAACTCGAGAGGCGTTAAGCACAACAACAGGCAAAGTCAATGAGGCAACTGGTCCAGGAGGTTCAGCTCCCCGGCCAGATACCAGGCAGGCCAACACCTCCCTCTGGTGCAGAAAAGCTGTTCTCACCCCCCCGCCCAGCATCCCCCACACCCGTACCCTTCTCCGCGCCAGCACCGGCACGGACCAAGTTCTCCTTCAGAGACGAAGATGGATGCAGACGGAGGCCTCTCTGGAGCACAGGCGAGGCGGAAAGGCGAGGCCTGGCCGCCCCCTCCTCCCGCCCTCCGCGCCGCGGGCCGTGCCGGGGGCAGGTCCCGGCGATGCCCCCGTCGGGCACCCCGCTCCCGGATGCGCCGCAGCCCCCTTCACCCACCCGCTCGCCGCGCCGCCCCGCGTCCCGGNGCCGCTCCCCGCTCCCCACGGCGACCCCAGCACCGCGGGGCCGCTCCCCGCTCCCCACAGGGACCCCAGCACCGCGGGGCCGCTCCCCGCTCCCCACGGCGACCCCAGCACCGCGGGGCCGCTCCCCGCTCCCCACAGGGACCCCAGCACCGCGGGGCCGCTCCCCGCTCCCCACGGCGACCCCAGCACCGCGGGGCCGCTCCCCGCTCCCCACAGGGACCCCAGCACCGCGGGGCCGCTCCCCGCTCCCCACGGCGACCCCAGCACCGCGGGGCCGCTCCCCGCTCCCCACAGGGACCCCAGCACCGCGGGGCCGCTCCCCGCTCCCCACGGCGACCCCAGCACCGCGGGGCCGCTCCCCGCTCCCCACAGGGACCCCAGCACCGCGGGGCCGCTCCCCGCTCCCCACAGCGACCCCAGCACCGCGGGGCCGTTCCCGCTCCCCACGGCGACCCCAGCACCGCGGGGCCGTTCCCTCTCCCCACGTCAGCCTCAGACACCGCGGGGTCGTTCCCGCTCCCCACAGCGACCCCGGGCACCGCGCTGGCCGAGCCACGGCCGGGCAGCGCCTCTGCCGCTCTCGGCACGGCGGGCAAAGCTCGCGTGCTGCAGCGGGATTCGTGCGGCCGTGGCGGAGCGGAGCTCAGGATGAGGTGCCCATCCTCTGCGGCGGGACCTGCAGGAGGGCCGGCAGCTGCTGCCAGGGCAGGACAGCAGGCACCATGTAGTGACTAAACCACTGCAAGGCTTCGCTCAGCGGCAAGGCTTCATGCGCTTGTCACATCTCACTTTTGGAATAATCAGCGCTCCAAAGCCCTGTACTGGCGAGATTCCCCATCTCTCAACACACCCCCACTCAGGGCAGGAGCAAGGTGCGTGCCTGAAGCCGTGGTTGTGCTAAACACTCACGTTGGTTAATGTATCAAAAATGCCACAGCATTGTAGAATAATGGCAAACGCCTGCATTTTACACAGGAGGAACTAAAAACATTTTAGATTCGTTAAAAAAGTAGCATAACCCTATATGGCAACATAGTTTAGCTAGCATGTGCTCTAAATCACACATGAAGCTTTAATTCTGTGCATGTGTGTCATTTTGTCTTGTTCTGAGACTGATCTGAGAGTGTAAGGCCATAACAATAAAGTACTTCTAAAAAAGTAGTATCAATTCCAGTAAAATATATTTTGTCCAAGTTTCTCTGAACTTGCACAAGACAGTATGGTATGTTTCATTTCTTGTGTATGGTTTTGGTGGGCACTGTACAGCACTTTTGCAAAGTTCTTTAAAATACGATAGGATAGAAAGCACTGCATAAAAGTACACTGTTTACTTAAAGGTAAAATTATTCTTTAAAGTAGCATGTGGCAATTGTACGTGCAGAAGAGAGGAATACAGATCTTACTTCTTCAGAGAGCAACTAAGAGCTGTATTGGAAACTATTTTTTTTTTATGGTTTAGCTTCACCATTACATAGCAGCAGCAGTCCTAAAACTGGACTAAAAACCTGAACTGCAAGTGCCTTTCTTCAGTGTGAAATTGATGCAAAAATCAAAGGGAAAGCAGGAAAAGGGCAAAAAACAGCAGCAGGATGTTCACTTTTACCTGTAGCAATAACTTAAGAGCATTATTGGTAACTTTAACATTTCCTTCATTTTCCATTAGAATAACACGGCTATTTCAGGGGCAGTGTGATATCTGACCTACTGGGACAGCAGGCAGAACAGTTATTTACAGACAATAACTCTGCTTTACCTGGCTTTAACTTCAACAACGAAACATGAACAGTCTTTCAATCTGAAGAACCTACAAGACAAATTTTCATGAGCTGACCATCTCTAAGTTCAGCATGGTCCATGTCAGACAAAACCGAAAAAGGTTTCAGGGAAGTGACGGCTACAGTAACACCTCATGAAACTTAAGTTTGGTTTCTCTGACCTACAGGAAGATTTCTTGATGTAAACTCTTACAGGGAAGATCAAGAGACCTTGGTCTGTTGCTGCCCTATTAATGCAAAGAGACTGGGTTGGGGTTTTTTTGGCAAGGAAAAAAAATTACATCTTTTACACATTTGTAATTGTTACTTTTGTGAGCATTTTAGGAAAACTGAGGGTACTCTCTGCCAGACCACTCAAATTGACCAACTAAGCTCTGTTGGAAAGGGATTCTATGTGCCCTGTAATAGTTCACCTGTCAGTATCTGCCCATCACTCATTAACTCTAAGCCCCTTATTGTCTATAAGGAGGATAATCCTCTGTGTGAAGGTTTGTTGCCATGTTTTGAAAGTCCTTGATTAATCTTTATCTGTAGAACCCAGATCTGATTCTTTCATGACTGGTATAACTGAACAGCCACTTTGCCTGAGTTTGGCTTATGCTCACCAGTCTAAGAGCGAGTCAAAAAGCAATAGGCTTGGGGAGATGCTACTACTGAAACAACCTTCACATCTGTATATGCGATCACCCAAGACGTCCACTGCCTTTCAGGCAAGGCTGGTCACAAGAAAAAGGGTTCATGTTGACAAAGTGATGCATGTGGTAAAAGACAGGATGTAAATCCACACATCGTTATTCCAACCTGGTTCAAGTAACTCACGGTGACCCAGGTGGCTTAGTGAAGTTACGGAGCAACAGCTCAGTCAGGTCTTCTGTCTACACCAAACACCATCACAATTCAGCAGAAACATTTTATATGCAAATAAATCCCTAAGCAGAATTAAGAGAGTTGGAGCTGGACTTGACCAAGACAAGTCTGAAGATGCCTGTTTGGCCAAATCCCAGTGATATGGAAACCTGAAGCTTGAATTAAGCTACTCCACTGGACTGTCCATGATTTTAGGAAACACAGATTGCCACTTCAGATGCCGGTAGAGATCCTTGATGTACTGAAAGAAGAGAAAAAAGTTCACCACCTACCAGGACAGCAGTATGTACATGAGCTTTAGAGTCTAGAATACCTTCCAGCCAGGACAAATGCACTGACAGCTTTGCAAATCAACAGCTTCTGTTGTAATAGTAAGTTCCTAAAATCACCTCTGCATGAGCATAGACCACATGGAATATACCTGCAATATGCTTCACCTCCTACCCTCTCACTCCTCAAAACCCTCGCTTCCTGATCTAGTCATGTGAGACACTACGAATATTGTTCTAAAGCTACTAATTTAAGATGCTACGTATTCAACACTCCTAAAGTTCAAATACATAAAAGAACATTCTCTGTATTAGAGATTAGAACATGTGAGGGAAGTTATTTCTCATGCTAGGTTCTAGAATTTTACTACACAAATTCTAGAATCATTGAGGTTGGGAAGCACCTTTAGGGAAAGGTCTTCTGGACCTTTAAGATCATTAAGTCCAACTGTTAACACTGCATAAGTCCACCATAAACTAAAGTGGACTAAAGTCCACTAAACCATATCTCTATGAATACCCACTTGGTACTTTTTAATTCAGACTAAAACAAAACCTTACCCACAGCTTGAGCTTATCTGAGTCACTAATCATTTCTCCATTTCCTCCAATAAAGTTTCCTATATTTAATTCAGTAATTATTTAATATCAAGATGACAAAAACATTTAAAAAGCTTGGCTTACATTCTTAAAGTTCAGCTTTATTTGCTTTATGATCAGATTATTAAGTATTTTGAATAAAGTTTGAGATGCTATCAACCCCCCCACCAGGTTAGTATAGTTGCAGAGTGTTTTGTTCCAAGTATTGATGACACCATAAATGCATTTAGATTGTTACAAGACAGATACCATGAGGAGCAAAGGTAGATACTGCAGCTAGTTTTTTTAACCAAAATGCTTTAATCCTAATGCTCTTAAAAGAATGTGCAAGATTAATGCAAGGCTGACTACAAAACTGGAAAGCTGGAAGCTCTCTCTTAATTAGGTGATGCCAAGAATGCAGTAACTATATAAAATATAATGTCTATGTATCACAACTAAATGCCCTGGACCATACTAATGTAGTTGTTTATTTAGCTCAATGGGAACACTGGTCAGACCCAAGTGGAAAACCTACCATGGTAAACAAAATATCTAGTGTACTTGAAAACTGATACCAAGAGAAGTTCCCTATCATCTTCATGGATTTGTGTTTAGCTCCTTCTATCAAGAGGTGCCAGAACGTTTGTGTGTCAGCTAGCTTGGGAAAAAACAAAAGCACAAGCGAAGGAACAAGGCCAGCAGTACAGCCTTTCACACTTAATCTCTGCATCCTTTGATCTTTCAAGCATATGCCACATTAATTGTAATAAATAAAATGTTTGACTGGAAGGGTTCTATGCAATATGTCATTATCAGGAGTAAGTTGTGGAGACTGAATTACAAAATGCCATCTTCCAGATATCCTAGTGAGAAAGACAATAAATGAAGGCAACAAGTTGACAGTTAAAGTTGTTATCTTTAATGAAATGACTTTGGAAATAGCATCAATTTCCATGACACCAACATTTTGGGAGTCCCATAAAATGCAGTTACATTCCAATGCCAATATTACAGGCAGATCTCCATTCACATGGCAAACAGGATCAAGAAAGCAACCATCAGACAGAAGAGACCCATAGCTTCAGACAGGGCAAATCCCAGGATAGCATATGAGAACAGCTGCTGCTTCAGAGAAGGATTTCTAAAAGAAAGAGAAGGTGTAAGACCTTTTTATCCTTACAATTAAGATATTTTTCATACAGTTTAACCTCGTATTTCCTTGCTACAAATTCTGCAACACAAAAATCTAATAAATCCAAGCAATTTCTTTGCAAGTATTTCACTGATGACAAATCAGTCGGCAATTAAGACTAGACTCAGGTTATGCAGACGGTGTAAGAGTTTTCCAAATGAGCAGTTTTTCTGACTACACTCATATAACTTTTGAATTTGACTTCTCTACATCCTCCCATGCAGAAACTATCAGCACTATGCTTTAGAAATTTATTTCACATCTGTGACATGAGAACTCCAAGGAATTCTATGTGTATCATGTTTTAAGCAGCTCTCAAGACAAATACAAGAACTGAAACCACTTAAGACTAAAAAAAAAAACCCAGAAAAAAAAGAAATATGGAGCAGTTTGTTGCAAAAACGCAATGAATATGCCTTCAAGAAGTGAGAGAAAAGATCTCCAACACAAAACTATGAAGCAATGTTCTACAACCTTTTATTGACATGTTTATGCCAAATTCAAAACTTGATATATGAACTTCGTACTGAAAACACTTGTTTCTTCAAGTGGAAAGTGAACTTCCTTATCTTCAAAAGGGCTTAAAAATCTTCAAGAAGTAAGACTTAAATGGTTGAAAAAGTAGTGAAGAACATAAAACCTTTTTTACACCTCTATCAGTTCTGCTCTTCCATGATGCCATATTACAGGAATGTTGTAATATTACCTGAAAGTTCATCCCTACTACAAAATCCTAACCCTTGCCCCCTTCAGATTTTTAGAAGGAATGATAACTCATTTGCTAAAGTAACTGCATTTTCTGAGATGCAAAAGTGACTATGTTAGAAAAACAAATCAGGCATCCACTTCTAAAATGATTCTGACTACGAAAACTAAAGCATACAGACTCTTATTCCTTATTACCAGTTCTCATACTGTTTTTATTTAGGACTTTTCCCCTTAAATGGGAAAAGATCCAGGCTGGATTTTTAATTTAGTCCTGGAACTGAATTCTCAAATACTGGACTTCAGTGACCAAAAGACCGACCAAGTCTAATGATGCAATCTCTTTCATGGCTCTCCTCCAGGAAGTGTACAAAGTTCTGAATTGAACAACAGAGCTGTCCTGATGAATATGGTACAGTTTCATACAATTCTCCTCAGCCATGTGTATCAGTAACAGTAATCATTAACAGAATTTATTACAGTGCCATCATCCTTTCTACAGCTCAGCTGTCTCAAGATACATCTGCATACAATTCAAGAGGTTTTAAAGAGAGAGATTGATTACCTGGCATAACCAATGATTAGACTACCGAAGACTGTTCCAATACCAGCACCAGAACCAGCCACACCTACTGTGGCTGCACCAGCACCAATGAATTTGGCAGCAGTGTCAATGTCCCTGCTGATAGCACTAGTCTGGAATTCTCTAAGTGCTAGTCGGGAGACAGTATTTTGGGCCCCGTTAACTGTTGACTTGCCCTAAGAATACAAAACATGAAAAAGCATTATATTCAGACAAAAAACCATGTGATAGTGTTATTATGCAGTTTTAAAAGTTGTATTAGATCCAATGTCTAGTTATTCTTCAGAGTGATCAGACTGTAAGTCATAAACTTCAGAATGTTACCTGTTACCCGAATGCATCAGCTTTAAATGTGAAAGACTTCTCAGGGGAAACAGCAAGACAGCAACAAGTATTATTAGGTGTTTGACTTAAAGCAAGTTTCACACTACAGGTATTTGAGTTAGTAAAAGTGAACTCTAGGTTGAGGACATTTAGGCTCACCAGGTAATTTAGGAAGATACAGAATTTTGTTTATAAGGTACCTCTCCATTCTTGACCTCTGGCCTAGACAACACAGATGCCGAAAGTGGTCTGTACAAGACTCTTGATCCAGCAAGGATCTGCAAGAGGAGGAAAAGAACTATAAAAAAAGAAACATTCAATCACAGCTGTTCCATACAATAGTCTGTAAGGTAATAAGATTATTAGCCACTAAGCCATTTGTCTTCCTTGAAAGACAGCAATCTCTGAACAGCTGGATATAGAATAAACGATACAGAAGCAAGCACTGCCATGCAATCTGACAGCACTGTTTTCAGGAGATATATTGTAAAGAGCCACATTATTCAGTGAACATATACCTGCATTATGCTGACAGAAAATAGAGCAAAACAGCGACAAAAAAGCCCGACCGACCAGTAGGCAGTGAAACACGTTTTGAAATGAATAAATAAAAGCAATCAAAATGAATTTCGAAGTTGTTAAATGCACAGATGTAACCTATACTTTTGAATTTAGCGAGACACAAATGAATGAACCCTTTTTCACAAGCGGCCTGCATGTGTCCTTGGGCTCCCAGCAGTCTAAGGTCATATCGGCTCTTGCACAAAGCTCTTCCTGCAGAGGAAACCTAGGCCTCGACCATGCAAAATGAGACCTTCTACAGGCCAGAGAGGGCATTTTCATGCAGGACAGTCTCTTATCCCCGCAAGGGCGAAAAATCCCGGCCTTGCACAGGACAAGCAACAGGCTGGAGTTTGACCTACAGCGAGGCACAGAGCGCAGTAGGCCCAGGAGCTGCTGGCCGCGCTGACCTCCCCCTCCTCCGCCGCTCGTGTGCGAAGGCCCCTCAGCTTGGCACAGGGCCCTGGCCGCGCCAAGGAGGCGGGAAGGAGAACGCGGCCCTGCCGCAGTCTGCCCGACCCCCGCCCCCACCCCTCCGCTCTCGGGCGGGCAGCGCTCGGTACGGGCTCGTCCCAGGGCGCTGCCGCGGGGCTCGGAGGCCCGCCCAACCCGCGGTCGCCCCGCGGCCGCCACCGACCCTGCCGCCAACAGGGACGGGGCCGGTGAGGAGCCGCAGCCGCCCCCCGCGCACCCCCACTCACCAGGGAGGGCGAGGTGGCGAGCTTGGCGCAGGCGAACATCTTAGCGGGCGGCGTCCCGGGGGTCACGATCCGGCGTCTCTGCGGAGAGAGGGAGAAGGTGAGGCTGCGGCGGGCGGGGGCGGCGATGGGCGCGGATGGCGCGGGTGGCGCGGCTCTCACCGCTGCGGTGCCGCGCTCGGGCCGACGGGCGGGNGTGAGGGTGTCGCCGTGAGGGTGTCAGCGTGGGGGTGTCACCGTGAGGGTGTCGCCGCGAGAGTGTCACCGTGAGCCTGGCCCTGCCCAAGGTGGTGTCAGTGTCGGCGTCGCTGTCGCGGCGCCGGTGTCGCGCCCCCTCCCCGGGGCTCGGGTCACGGCAGGGAAAGGGGGCGCGTCCGGGGATACCTGCTGTGTGCAAAGAGCCCCTAGTGTTTAATTAGTCATTTCTGAACGATGAGCAGCTTCACACCCAAGTAACGGAAGAATCCTTTTAAATCAAGATTAACCGAAAATAGGATTATCTTCACTGAGCTGAGCATATGTTCCCAAGATTCCCGCTTTAATCACTTACATATGCTTTGATGTTTTTCATTTGATAACAGGATCATTATTTTAATGGTCATTTACTATTGTAAGTAGTATTAGTGCCAACTACTAAAGATGCTGAAAAATCGATGTTTTGAGTAAAACACTGTGAAACATATATTTAAGTTGTACAATTTTCATTCGATACAATCTGTGCCATAAAAACAAATTCTAAAATCGTGTGCTGCCAATGGTCTACAGTGGAACAAGTAAGGGGCTGTGTGTGCTGTATTTAGGGATGGGAACAGTCCCTTAGGATAGGTTCTGGGCTCCTCCAGACTTACAGGACGATGGATGTTGCTGTCACTGGTTAAACCACAGGTGCCACAAAGCTGAGACATGCTCCATATCAGCAACTTGAACACCCCCCAGCAAACATGATCAATAGGTGTTTTCAACAGCTGCATACTAACGTTAACCAAAATGTTGCTTTATAACCTACAACGCAGTGTCTTCTGACCCTTAGGTACAGAGGAGGTGTACTCAGTTGTAGGTCCGAAGGTGAGAGACAGCAGCACAATTTGAATTTCCCAGCCCTCTGCTCCCTGCCTCAATCCAGCAGCAAGCTTGGTTTGGTTTCAGTGTGCATCCAGAGTCTTAGTAACAAAGCAGTAAAAAGTCACTCTTGTAAAGGCCAGCAAAAGAGGTTATAAGTTGCCAGTGTTTTGCGGGTTTTGGTTTTTTCTTTTCACAGCTTACATTTTTGGGAACTGACGTGCATGGGCAGATCTGCAGTGTCTGCCACGTGGTTCTTCCATAGAAAAACACTAAGGAATAAGTATCAATGGCAACACATTTTAATGGTTAGGCAGAACTTTTCACTTAAAAAAAAATTCAATCCATATGCTATTGTGGGAACAAGTATTTCCATCCCCATGAATAAAACCATAAAGGAAAGGTGAATGCTGTAGTGTTTAAGAGATTTCAGTGTGACACGCTGCTGTACGGTGACATTCAGAGTACCCCATTTATGAGGACTTCACCTTAGGAAGTGCAGCAGCGAGCAGGCTGTCTGCAGCAAGAAAATTTGCTTGTTCATGGAAGGAAGTGCAGCAGTTAGAGACGTGCTTCCTCCTTGGGAAACTGGAGGTCTGGACCTCCAGGCATGAAATGAATCTTCCCCCAGCTCTCATGAATGGAGAGGAAAGTGGAAATTACACTTTTGTGTACTCACAGCATAAAGTCACATGGATTCAAAAACGCATTAAACGGAAACCCTCTTCTTTCACAAAAGAAGTGCTCTCTTCTGTCACAATTCCCACTGCAGAATGTTTTGTAAAAAATGCATTCACAAGCTATTTGTTGTGAACAGTGTCAAAACCACTATTAAACACTGGTTTTAACTGTTGCTTTTAAGGCATAACAGCTGATACTGTATTTTGAACGCGACTCCGCTGTTCCTTTCAGGAGGACTTTGAAGAGCAGTTACTGATCTCTGGGGGCCAGGCTGAGTTTAATTCAAGCAGATCTTCATAAAGAAACACTTTTTAATCTTACACTGTTTCCTTTCCTATGGCTGACCTGCTGGTAGGTCCCCAAGGAAGTGCATCAGTGCAGTAAAGACAGTGTAATTTCTAGTTGCTTACCACATTTCTGAAAATCTTTTAGAGTCAATTCCCAGTTTTCCAATTGTCTCTCCCCATCAGGACCAGTTATGCATGTGGGCAGTAGCCAAGGATGCCAGAGGAGGTTTTCTCCCCGTTTTGCCTCTGGCAAGAAAGACAGAATGCAGGTATTTGAGCAGTATATGGTGCCTGAAGAGCCAGTCCAGTCCTCTCCCACAGCTCCTGTAGCCTTAAAATTCCTTGCTGCTGAGCCATGTTTGTGTCAGGGCACTAAGAACAGCAAGTGACCACTAGCTGTGGTTCACCATTGTGGCCTTCTTTCCTAGAAAGGAAAGAGAAAAGGTCATCTCAAATTTTCCAAGCTTTCTAAAAACTTCTCCTGGAACCATAAAGCTTCTCCCAGTCTTTTTGTCCTTATTTTTAGAAAAGCAGTGTCTGTTGCACCCTCACTGCCAAGCAGCTCATTTCCTAGGTTCACCATGCAATGGATCAGTCCTACAGTAACATGAACTTTCACTTTATAACCCTGAAATGAATTGGTATCTACACATATCAGGCTCTGAATGTTACCACATATGAGTATCAGCAGAATGGATGTTGCATACAAATGGCACTTTTCTGGTGACTTCTTAGAGTGCTATCAAGCCTTGTATCTGTCCAGAAAGCAGGTAATAAGGCAACAGGGCACAGTACCCATGAACTGGAGTGTCTGCCTGCTAGATACGGGTTGGTTTTCCTCCAGGTACAGACAAATGATGGTAGTTGCATATTGGTTCAGTTGAACAAATCCTGTACAATGCTAAATAAAGAGCATGTCCTGGATGCTTTGCACTGTAGGGTCTGGCAGAATTCAACATTTATTATTAATAACTTATAAAAGATTAATGTCTATATCTGAATGTTCTGTATTTGCTGAAGGAGAAATCTTGGCTAGTTAAGAGAAATCCCATTGTCCAAAGCCTAAATAAAATGTTGTGCTGCTAGATCGAAACCTATTCCTTCAGGTTAAATTTTATCTCCCAGCAGAGGATTATTAACTCAAAACATGTCACACACTCACGCTAGTCTTTTTTTTTTCAATCTGTTTTGAAAAGGAGATGTGTCTGGAAAACCAATATATTCCAATAACTCTTAATTGTTGGAAGACCCCCAAAGGATGAAATTGGATCAAAGGCCTCCTGAGATTATCCTAATGTTTGTGAAATATTTTAAAACTTAAGGTGTATTACCTCAGGGCTAGCTCTCTTGAACATCCAGATTTATGATGTACTTTGCAGGGCATTGATTGATATTGATTTACAAAGTCAGGGGTTTTCAGCATTTTTCACAGCCTGGGCCACGTTTCAGTTCTACCTCTTCCATTCACAGCTGTGTGGTTGAATCTTCCTGTTCAGAACTGAATCTTCCCATTCAGGACTCATAGAACTGGAGCAATGGCTTGTGGAAAGAAGATATATAGAGCAGAATTAATACGCTCCAGAGTATTTAAACCATTTTTGCTCTGGGAAGGAGGAACAAATCCATTATTAGATGGCTCTGCTTTAAGTAGAAATTCTCTTGGTAGCACTCTCTTAATACCTGTTTACCTTATTGATTATTAGTAGTTGGCAAATTTTGACTTAAGTAATGTTGTTTTAATTGCAGAGTTGACTGGATCATAAGAGATGCTTCATAGGAATACAAATGATAAAGTTTTTTCTCTAAATTCTAAACTTCTCCTTTACAAGGGAAAGGGAGAAACTGTTTCTTCAGTGATCTTTGCCCCCGAGAGTACTTATCCAAGCAATTTTTTTTTCTAAAATTAGTTTTTTTTATAGTCTCAGTGGCTTCTTTCAGTGGAGAGCAGGAGGCAATTAACGAAGTAGGGCTAATTTAGGCTGTAGAGCATTCTGCTCAACAGACCATTGATTATTTTAACACCTGAGTCCTAGAAATGGATGACATTAGCCACAAACAACATACCATGTTCATACTGGGCAAGGTTTGGAATGTGTGCTAATGCTGTTGAGAACATTCATGCAATTTGAATGGGAAATCATGGTAATCCTTATCATGTAATTTTTGGCTGTTTAAGATCTGCTTTAAATATCACAATGATTATATAAGTAAGGTCGGCTACACCATAGCCTATATATGTCAAAATAGGATGTTGTCAAGAGGAAGAACATTCTGCTTCAGCAGAAATTCAGCATGGAAAAGAGGTGTACTCATCTTCATCCTAGCTACTGGATTCTGGTGGCAAGTGACATCAAGGCTTCAAGGAGCCTTGCCGGAAAAGACTGGTAGAGCTGCTTTCCCTCTGGATAACAAACCCTATTGTCCAGCATTCAGGTTCTACTGGTTACTTTTACAATGCTGTACAACATTAAACATTAAAAAATACACTCAGCCTTTTGTATAACCCAGCATGTCACAAAGTGGAAGATAATCCTGTATTTTTAAAATTAATTTCGTATGTCAGCAAAAATTACAATTTGTCTATAAAATTATGATTCCCTGTTTTAATGTAACTTTTATTTGTATTTCATACAATCATAGAATTTTTAAAGTTGGAAAAGACCTCAGAGATTATTGAGTCCAACCATTAACCTTTGCAATGTAACTTAGAGTGGAAGGAAATGCCGGGTTCATGAATAGTTTCACTTTATGCTTCACATCTATTGCACTGTGTGTGTCAGGATTGCCACATTCAGGGTGAGCTCTCATGTTTAAATATCATTATTAAGTATCTACCCAGTATTTTTTGGAAATTGATTTTTGAGGAGAAGCTGTAATAAAACAATCTGATGTTTAATCAAAGTAATTTTTATAAATGAACAGAAGATTCAGAACATTTAGAATGAATATACCTCTTCACGTATTACTTTAGAACATAAACTCCTTTAACTAAGTTTTCTTATTCAGATGACTGATGATATTTCTCAAGGCTGTGTTGCAAAAAACAGCTGATACCTGAAATGGTCAGTCAGTTCACTGGATAATACACACATGGATTTGTAGGTTACAAAATATCACTGGATTAAATGAAAATAAATTCAGCAATGCTTTTTATTCCTACTAACAGTACTAAACACCTTTTGAACAGAAAACAAAGTTCAGCTGTAAGCTGACACTATTGGCTGCACTGGTTAGAACACAACATCAGCAATCCAATTTTAACACCTTTCTTATAATACACAGCATGGGCAGCCAAGACTTTGGCCAGATTAGAGCCCTTTTTTTCCAGAAGTATCCATAAATTTTCATAGCTGATGTTGAAGAAATCCAAAATGGAGGAATGTTTTCTTAATGGGCTCTTCTGGAAGCACAGGCTTTTTGTGTAGGGGGAATTGTAACACCAGATTCTTAGCTATTAAACAGAAATACCTAAGCAAGTTTTCTTATATTTGTTGTTTTTCCTGTTTCCCAGAATTATATAAATTATCCTAGACAAGTCTTTTTGGGTAATACATTTTGGCCGTTCACAATCTGAAAGGAGAAATAGGAAAGGTAGCTGTTCAGTGCTCAAAAAAACCCCGCAGGAATTAGTAAATCTTGATTAAATTAGTGTTTTGGATAACTGATCTGTTATGGCTGTTTGTGCCATGTAAAGAGCAAAAGCAGGCTACACATATATCTGCTAGGACTGTGGCAGAAGGATTTTGCCTTCCTCCACCTTCTTCCCAGAGGCTCTAGCTCGAGTTCCCTGGATACCAGGTTGGAGGGGAGATGGGACTATAGCCCATTAATGCATGCAAGATTCATCTGCTTGACTGTAAATGACACACCTCCCAGCTATGAGTTTAGATTCTCATACCCCTGCAAATTGCTCTGGGCTCACAGCCTGAAAGGCAGTGTACAAATGAACAATATTCATTATCATCTGAAAGCTTTTCAGTCTGAACCATTTAACAGAAAACCTGTGGAATCCTTTTGACTCCAGTGCACAGGTTCTGCCCTCTAGGACCTGGTGCCAGTCTGAAAAAGTTGCTCTAATTCAGCTGCCTACTCTGTCATGCTTTGCGTGGCTCAGATGAGCTATTTTTAAATGACTATAATTGATTTTGCTCATAGTTACAAAAGAGTTCATATATTCTCACGTTTCGTACTTAAAGTGGAGAAACTCTGGACAGCCTGCCATTTCTAAATTCTTGGAAAGGGCTCTGTCCCTAATACTCAGATTCAATGAACATCCTAGTTCTCTGGCATGCCTGTATTCATTCCCATCTGTCGTGCTGGCATTGTTCCCACTCAGAATTATCTATGCCAATTTCAACAGGGCATAGGTGCTAACCAAACATGGTTTTAGAGGGACAGCTTTCATAACACAGCAAGTGCCATCTCTTTTCCCAGGAGATCCTGCTGTTTGCAAATAATTCCAGCTTAAGGCCACATGCTTCATTACATGGGATCACATCTGTAGATGCTTGTGGGTATTATTAAAAAAAAAATCAACAAATGTCTACTGTATTTCTCTTACAGTTTGGCTCAGTGCTTGGAATTTTGCATGTGGAGAATGAATGCTCTGCACCTTGTTCACAGGAGTGAGCCATAGGCTGTTTTATACTCTGAGCAGTCTTAACAGGTTACTGCATCAAAGCTGGGACAACAAACTGCAGAAGTATACCAGAGCTGTGCTGCTTTTTTCAGGTGCCTTTGGACTGCTTTGTGTCTGTAGTTTATTCTGAGAAGAGAATGATAGAGCATTGCATTTTGCTCCACAGCTTTTGCCTTTCCAGGTTCTCAACAGATTTGTGTGTAAGGCATATTCTGCCCCCGCCCAATTGTAAAATGGCACATATGTACAACATTAATACTGCTTATTAAAATTATTAATGTATATAATGCTCTATATCAGATATATTATGTTGTATTGATATATAATCCATATCACATTAGTATCATATTAGTATACTGCAGCTGCACTTGACTCCTGTTTTGCCCCCTGAACAGATTACTTGTGTTAGCAGAATTACACTGCACTGTATAAAGGCTAGAAATAGCTTAGGAAGGAGCAAAACCTCTTCATGAGCCTCAACTAAACAGCCTACTATGCTGAAATTTTAAAATACAACTTTGTAGTTAAGCAAAAGAATATTTTGCCCAGAATATGTCTCAGAAAATACTATTTGGAGTAAAATAAGATTCAGAGTAGATAATTTCCAGCCGTGTGTTTCCAGTCATAATTTCTGACTCTTAAATATTCCATTGTGCAGCCAGGATCTGTGGAAAATAAACCAAAAAACACAACCTCCTTGACACACATAGTGTTTTGGCTGAATAGCACTAGGAAGACCTCAGTTCACATGTTGTGCATAGAAATGTATTTTTGCAAATCCGGAAAGGTATTTTCAGTTGTTCTCTTTACTAGGAAAAAAACACCTAAGGCTATTTTTAGTTGTATTTTACCTCTCCCTAAAAAATGTTGAATCTAAGAATGTACAGAAGAGTCAAACTTTTTTTAGAGTCCTAGCGTTACAAGGATGCAGAGTGACAGGTAGACACATGAATATATTGAAAAATTCTGTTGGGAATCAAGGTCTAAAATAACCAACATTTCTACTGGCTGTATATTTCAGAGTAGTAATAGGTACATTTCCGATCATTTTGTTGTTGTTTAGCGTGTTTATGAAATTGGGTACAGTTGACAAGATTTCGTAGGCTTTGAAGCATACTTAATGTGCTTTTCCTATGCTATTGATCACTTCAAAATACTGTATTGAGCTCAAGAAAAAAACAATACGCCTCATTTCACAGTACATTACTTATCAATCGTAACTAAGCTTTACATCCTCTCACCTGTCTTTTGTCCTTAGTCTTTTTGGCAGCTAACCTGACCTTGTGGGCTGTCAGCACTGATTTGTTTTCCACACCACTTGGACTCAGAGATACTTTGTTTTTCTTTTTCTTATCTTCCCTAAAGATAAGGGAAGATAAGTCTTCTAAAAGTGCTCCCTCATAATAATTATATACCTTAGAAAACACCCTCAGGTACAGGCAGCACAGTGGCAGAAGAGGTGTATGTTATTAGTGCCATGGAATGAAAAACTTCAAGACATCTGCTTGAGAGAACCCTTTTCCAACCCTAAAGCTCATGAGGGGTGAAAAGAAGGTTCTAGTCCAGCACAGTCAGACCAGGAGCTGCCTCATGAGAGGGCTGTTGCACTTTTGGGTGAGTTGTATTTTGATTGTTTCTTATCAGCCATAACAGCAAAGTTTTAAGGCTGCCTGGTCAGAGTCTCAGCTCTGAGATGTTGCAGTGAACAGCCAGTCCATTATCTCTCTATACAAACCTCAAATCATTCCCCTAAAATATGAAGTCAGATGTGGTACGCTTGTTAGGGAACGCTTACCAGCAGCATTGCCAGGGCACACAGTTGAGTAGCTGTAAAAATGGCCGGTGCTTGTCTAGGCAGCTTGGAACCTTTGGCTCACTGCTATCTCTAGAACACCAATAATTAAAGATAGCTGATTAGAAAAAAAAACATGCCTGGATTGCTCCAATTCATGGCTGGACTGTGTTTTTAATGCCTCTAAAATGACTAATAGTGTGTATAAATAGTGACATCCAGTGTTCAGTTAGATCAACCACAGGTCTGTGTTCCGTGAAGCCTTTCAATTAAAAGATTTATTACGGCCCCTATTTAAAATGCCTATGTAAAGATAGTAGATAACCTGCCAACTGCAACACACCTCCACAATAAAAATTTCCTTCCTGGCTTGTTGGGGAACAAGAATGGTGTGGCTCTTGTATAATGCTTTAACTTTCTTTTTGTATGACAGCAAGCGTCTGATTATTCCCAGGTGCTTTTGATTTCTTCTTTCTCTGCTTCTGTTGCTGTGAATGTGGCCATTAGGGCAGCAGTCATAAAGGATGTGTTCACCACTTCCTTCTCTGTCTGTCTCTTAACAGAGCCACAAGTCCACCGTCTTCTATCCACATTAATTCCCTGAGGTATCCACACAGTATTTGTGTTGACTGCCTTAATTTTGATCTTCTCTAATCATTCCCTGCCAGATGGCAGTTAAAGTTTAATGGTCCCTGTAAAAATAGTTCCCTTTCTTCTTTTAATCAGTCATGTGTGTTTGCTTAGCTAACTGTTAGATGTTCAGAAAGCACGAAGGGACCACCAACACAATTATTTCAAAATACACATCCGTATTGTGATTTCAGTGTTACGTAAAACTGAAGGGTTATAGTGTAACCAAGATTCCTGGAAATTAGTATGGGCTACATGACCTTAAACTTTCTTTGTTTCTTTAGATTTATTAAAAAGATTAAACCAGTAATTTGTGACATTTCATATAATCAAATGTAGATTATTTTTAGCATTTTCTAGGCTCACATGTTTGTATTTTCTATCCTAGAAAGCATATGAGTATTATGCTTTTAGGGACGAATTGAGCAATACACTTAAGCATCTGCTTAACTTCAAGTACATGTGTATGGCTAATGATAGATAATAGGACCTCGAGCAAGGTACTTTGACGTATGCTTCATCTTAGGCCCCTAAGTAGTTCCAATGAAACAATTTTCCTTCTTGAATTTTTAAGAGTATCGACATCTAATGATATAGAACCTGAAATTCTCCAGTATGTGTTTACTTGATTGAAGTTTATTAGAGGTTTAGGCTTTTGCTGAATCAAGAATTTAATTCAATTGCATAGTCATGGTATGCCTGAGAAGCAAATCACTTCAGAGGCAAATGGTTTAAGCTATATCAGACTCCTAAGGAGTGAGCAGGTAAGATTATACCTCTGAGGAATATGGAGAGCCTGGGAAAGTGATAAGCTCGGAGTCTAATCCAGCTCAGAGTACTGCCAGAGAAAGGCGTGCTGTGGAATTAAATGGAGGCTCGATCAGGCTCTGAATGCCTTGCCTAAAGCAATACAGGAAATATATGGCAGAGTCACTAACAGAACCCAGATCTCCTGATTCAAATTAGACTTCTTTTGTATCGAACATCTGCGTATGCTGCAACTGGATGTGTCATCACAGCCTGCACAGGCCAGCTTTTAGATTAAAGCTTGCATGATAACTCCTATGTGCGCTGCAGGAATCACACCCACTTACACATCCCAGTAAGATGAGGCTTAGCAGAAGTGCAGACCATCCTATATTCTCCTCTCTAGCAGAAGGCTGAGAAAATAGGGATCCTTGCACCTTCCTTGAAAGCATATTTTAACAGCCATCTCCAGAAGTTTTCAGATATGACAAAGTATGAACTACAACAGTACTCTGAACCTTCTGATCACTTAGTGCTTTTTGATTTTGCCATCAATGCCAGGGAGCTGGACAAAGGGAATTGCTCCAGCTCCAATTTTACCCATTATGCCTTTACTAGCAATAAGCAATTTGGTTCTAACATAATAGAAATTTTGACCCAAAGGAAAAATTCTCTGTCGTCCATCTAGGTATTCTTCCTTGGTTCCTTTCTACATGCAGGTTTTTTGGGTAAGATCTAGGCCTGAGAGCAGAGCCATGGATGGGATGGTTTGCATTATGATAATAATCAGATGACCTCATTGATATCAGAGCCTCAGGGTACTGGATTCTAGCAAAAACATAGTAAAAGTCGATCCCTGTGCAAAAGAACATGAAGTCTAAATACACAAGTTCTTTAGTAACTTTGGAATGGAGAGGTTGATTTGCCCACTGTCAGACTGTGGCCATTGCTAATGACTCACTCTTCATCTGTTGTGCCTTAGCCAATGGCCTTAAACCCAGCAGCACCCTTCTTCTCTGCTTACAATTAATTAAAAGCAGAGCCCAACTTTGTTAATTTTGGTATGTCACAGTTGTAAAATCTGTCAGCTGTGGAAGAGTGGACATACCTTTATCTTTCCCCTGGTTTCCTCTCCTATTTCCATATCAGACAAGCATACACTGGTTCCTTCCTTGGTTGGCTAAATATTGCAAACATAAACAAGCCAAGCAGAACTTGCTGGGCTGATGATGGCTACTAGCAGGTGTCAAAGTGAAGGCGTTCCCCTGTGGACACAACCCATCGTGGTTGGGCTGATGCCCGGTTCATAGGAGGGAACATGAATCTTCCAAAGGGAAAGGGAGATAAATTGCATCTAAACACTCTAACGATGATAATGCAGAGAGACAGATGTGGTAACTGAGCCTTCAAATCCCTCCATACGCTCTTTACTTCTGTTATACTATCACATCATACACTACTGACTAATATAAGCCAGATGCAAAAGCAGAATGTTGTTTGAGTTTATATTCTCGCCATCTCCAGATCTGTACACCTTATAGATAGAAACATTTTTCCCTGGCAAATTCACACAAAGGTCATTTTTATGAGCTCATATAAAGAGTGAATTGGAAAGCACTCACTGGTATTTGTTTCGGCTGCACCGCTTCTGTTAAAGAATTCTTACTATAAAAATCAAGGCAAACACAGCTCAGAAATCTGGATTCTGGGCAAGGAATTTTGTTTCCTTATCCCTTGTGTGGCCACTCACACCTTTGCAAAGAGGGTGCCATTTAAAGACTTGTAATTCAGAAGTGGTTTGGATCAGCCTTACGTAAATGTGAACGACATAATGATTTCCCAAGGTGAAAGGCAGCAGAGGAGGAGACACAGAGCTCTGCCAAGTGAGGTCAAGTGTGGAGAATATGCAACAACCATGCAGAACATTCATACACCTGGTGTGATACATGCCAGTTGTTACGGCAGAAAGCCAAAGGTAATGAGCACTGTGAGAATTACCAAGAGCTCCTTTTTGGCCCAGGTTCTTGCTTGTAATTGAAGTGCTATCCTCTACTGATCCTTCAGGTAGTATTGGAACGATTTTATCCACGCTTCGGGGGAAAATCAATCCCTATGGAGTAAAAGAAGCTTCCTTTACATTATAGCTCTGTGCTAGAAGCAAGATATGGATGTGACTCATGAGTATTCTTAATAGTTTTCAAAGAAAGTGAAATTCCTAAGTGAGATTTCAATTTTAATTTAGAAAGCGGTTTTTATCTGTGCTCCAAAATGACTAGAAAACTATATGTATGTTTACATATTTATGTTATTGGAACATTTAATGAAATGTACATTAAAGTGTCTTTATTGCATTTATTAGAATATGTATTTTAAAATATTTCTGTACAGTATTAGGGAAAAATAAATAATAGCCATCCAGGAACATTCTCCATTAGTCTGTACTCTTCATCAGTTTTAACAAAAGGCTATTTATTTTTCTTTAACCAGATTCTAATGTATTCACGGACAAGGAGTCATTATAAGACACTGTAATCTTAGTCCTGGATAGCAGATTTTAGCTTTTATATATCCTAGTGAGCTCCTCCTCTACAATATTGAGTTTCAAGGAATTGGTGGCTACTCTGTGATGTTGAAAATTTCTTTCTAAATGTCTTCCGTTACCAGTCTTGAAATTTTCTTTAAAGGATAACCTATACTTGAGAAAATAGACTGAAAAATCAAAGACTAACTTGGCAATCTCATTGAAATGCATGTAGTAGTCACTTAGCCTTCCTTGCCTTCCACACTCTTCATATGTTTTTATTCAGTTACAAACTGTTTAGGACCAACACTTGCTTTTGCTTTTGAAAGGGGATCTGGGATAATTGTGTGGTTCCTACATTATAAAATTTATTTTTTATTCTATTCATTTTGTGGGTATGGGACATCTGAGTTCAGAAGCATCCTTTGGAAATGTCAATTTGGGAAAAGCATTCTGAGACTTTTAAAGATAGAGTAGTAAACCTGGGAAGCACTGAATGTTTAACCGAAAAATCAGAAATATAAGCAAAATAATTCTTGGAGCTGCAGAGAATCTGCAGGTTTACAGAAAACTATAATGCCAAAATTGTTTGCTGATAGTTCTTTTTTTTTCTTCCCCCTTCTTTTTAATTTTTTTTTTTCCTGGAAGTTCAGTGATGGACTATAATGAAAGGGAGGAACTGTTAAAATAATTTGAAACTGAAAATTAAAACCAACAGACTTTTCTGCAAATAGGAAAGAGTGGAAACCCCCTGTGATTCAATCATTGAAAACCAGACTGGGAAAAGCACTACACTTGATTGCACAGCTGCAAAGATGAAGCAAACTGGCCTCTCTGTTTGTTACTGCTGACAGTGCTCTGGGAAGACACATACTTACTAAGTAACATTAAATACACTATTTCTATTACAGTTTTCTATTTCAAATCACAGAAAGGACCTCTCCTTTGGCTGTCTGTAACTGCTGAAGAGCATCGCACAGTTAATTTCTCTGTTTATCAGTAAGGCATCCTTTGAATCACACAAAATGAGTACACTGGTAAAATTTAAAAAACACTGGTAAAAATAAAAACATCACAAACAAACAAGAAAAAAGAGATAATACTAAATTATACTTTAGCTACTAGTGGAAGTAGACTGACAAGTCTAACATAAAAGAATCTTCCATACTACCTACTGTCTTTTTACCTTTTGGTAACAGTAAGAGATAGTTTAACAGGACATTTACATCTGATTTAACGTAGAAGGCTTTTTTGAGACGCAGAAACCCAAATTATAGCTGAGAGAACTTCGGCAAAGAAAATTCATCTTTCTCGGAAGAAACAACATAAAGGAAAATTAGTAGCTGTATAACGTATCACTGCTTCAGAGTTCCTAAGTGGAAGTTACGCTGGTATATTAAACTGGCAGCTTATCCTCTTTGAATATACTGTATCCACCTAACTCATGAGGAAAGCACAAGAACATTACAGAACTGCTTTTGCACCTGTTATATTACGCTTTGCATTTTTAATGCTGAGCAGAAGCTGCTGGGGTTTAAAAATCTTCACCAACGTATCCATGCAGCATGGAAAAAGCTGAAGTCGTTAAACCGCGTATCATGCAACAGAATCATCTTGCATTTAATGACTAGATTTCTAAAGCAACTACTAAATTTGGATCAAGTGCCGGCCTAGGAGGAAGCCAGGTTTTTCTTCATTTTGAGAAATTAGCCTCCATTGTGTGCAAGCAGAGCACTGCTGTTGACACAGGCAGCCACCAGCACGCCGGATGCCACGCAGGATGTGCAAGCACAGACGGGCACGGTATGTGTCGGGAGACCAGTCACCATGGAGCAGGTGCAGGTGGTGGCTTCCCCTGCCCAGCAGCATGGGGGAAGTACTGCCAAGGCAAACTGACCTTTCTGCAGGAGGTAGAAAGAGCCAGCCTTCCCTTCTTGGTTGAATACAACTATTTTTTCTTTACAGAGTCTACATCCTTGAGTTTTTCTCTCATTTTTCCCTTGTGTTCCCCTGATAACTTGACACAGAGTAAACATAAAATTTGTTTTTAACTCCAAACAGACATTTAGTAAGTGCCAGAGATAATGAAACACCAAAAATTTAGAAAAAAATAAACAGCAGTCATAGCAGAAGTGTGTTAAAGAAATTGGCTCATCTAATCTAAAATAGTAAAATGAACAAGTTCCAGGGCTGAATTATTCCCAGAAGTAATACCATAATTTCACTCAGGAAGCATTACTCAGTGGGATTATAGCGGGAACATTTTCAACCTTAAGGATTCATCTTCAGAAACATCATTCTTGGAGTGCAAAATATCCTGTACCTCCCAGTCCTAGAATAGGTTCTCTGTTAATAACTCACGTTTCTGCATATCATAAACTTCTATTTACTTGTGAGTCATTTTGCTGTCCAAGAACCGTGTAAAATACAAATTTTATGTCAGTAAAGGTTAAGAGTCCAAGGAATTAAGCTTTCACTGAGAAATGGAATTTCCCTACACTTGAAAATCCTGTCTCCAATATCAAAATATTTCACTTTTTTTTCCTTTACAGAAGAAAATTCCATGCAGTTATTTATGGCCTCCCTGTAAGGTATGATAACGTACATCCAGAGATGCAAGATATGGTGGTCTCCTACGATGAACTGGACTGTTCAGTGTGGCGAGGAAAGGAATTTGTTTTTATTTACTTATTTACAAAAAATAAAAATACCCAGAAAATTGGCACTAATTGAAGCGTGCAAAGCTGCATGACATGAAGAGCATTGGAGAGCTTTTTCCCTTGGTGCTTTAAACATGCTATGGAAATTTCTTGCCTAGTGAGATAAACTAATGGATTGACAAAAATACAAACTGTGCCTAGAAGGAATTGCAGGAAAGGAGTGTCTCAGTCCAGAGTGCACTAGAGAAAATGTCATGTTCATAGTATCCTGACTTTCTTTCTATTACACAAGAAATCAGACTGAGCAAGAGTGTCCTCGATTCCACTCAAAAATACTGTGTAGAAAACTGACAGTCCTTAAGCTTTTATTTTTCTTTAAAACTGATGTGGGAGTGGTGGTCTTGAATAAATATTTTCATCTGGAAAAACATGGGGAGTAATGTTCATTATACTAAATATTTAACCTCATTTAAACTTAGTTTTTTTTCCTTGAATGTCTGTCATTCTTCTATGATTGTGAAAATGTAGTGCTTCCTTGGATGATCCCTTGGATGCCCACATGGAAATTTGCATTGGGATTAGGTTAAAGTAACTCACTCCTATAAGAGAATAAGTCAAGAAACTGGAACTATGCTGTAGTTTTCATTGCATTCCTCTCAAAGATGCTGTTGCTGCCACTGGTGGTGGTTTTTTGTGCTGGACAGCCAATGTAAGAATTACGAGTAGTTGGAAAGCTTTTCTGTATTTGTCATAAAGCTGTATTTTAATGTTAGTAGCTCAGATCAGTAATCTAAGCCTGGCTCCCTGTGTACCTGCATGCAAATGTGTAGTCAGCACTCCTATTATCATCATATTATTAACTGCTTCCAAGTGTACCCTTGACAGCTCACAGACAAAAATACCTTTCGAGCTGAGAGTAATTTAGTTATGTAGATCTCCTTATTATTTCGGTCCAAAAAGCTCAGCTTAAACAGAGACTATCAGCTGAGTTGAAATGTTTTTGCAATATGCACTGATGTGAGACCAACAAACCTATTTCGCTAAGGTGCCTCAAGAAGACTTGGATCTTTAGTTTTAGTTGTGCTATTACATTCCTTGAAAGCTCCCTTATCCATGAAAATAGAAATAAAAAGTAAGACTTAAAGGCATTTGGCTGTTGGTATTTATGTCCTTCAGTTGAGGGAGTAATGAGTGGGAAATACACATGCCTTGTGTCTGAATGATCAACACTTGCATTGCCATGTGCTTTCCTGCTTGTGAAGGTACAAGCTGTGTGCTAAACACTAAAATCAGGCTCACATTCTTCCAACAGATGCACATGTGCAACTTCTACAGCAGTGAGTGAAAGTTGCATACAGATTAAATTCTAAAATAATATGACATTGCATCCATTTGCCTTGGATGAGAATTTTAGTTTAAAGAAATACCAATTTACTGTAATTCAGTCCTTTATCCCTTTACCATATTCATATTATGAAAATTAGAATACCTTTCACACACACGGTATTAAACAAAGATTTAGTAGGATGTGTGGAGTGGCTTGGCTGGGAAATCATGTGAATACAATGCACATACATCTCCTGAGTAAGCTGCTTATTGTTTCAGTTATTGTACTTCTGAAAAATTTCTGTTGGCAACAGGGTATTGGCCATACATTCACAGAGTTTTGGGCAGAATCCATTCTGGATGCTAGCTTGCATCCTGATTTTTATCCAATGGCTGCTTCACAATGAGGGGGTTTTTTACATGTGATAGTTTAGCACTTTATCAAAAGAATCGTGGTTGAAAATACATTAAATTGCAGTAGGTATGCCACACATGTCAGATAAAAGAAAGAGCTCAGTTTGACACAAAAATTGGCTGGATAATAGCTAATTGGATATTAGCTAATTTACACATATAAACCGTGAATATTTTATTTTGTATTCTGGAGCAGTTATAGCTCCGTGATGTTGATTGTAATTTCACCTTTCACCACCAGCAGAGGGAGCAGCAGTGACTGAGCTGCACAAACCATGGGGGTTAAATCCACTCCATCAGCCAAACTCCCTCTGCAAACACCCTGAAAAACCTCCAGTGCTATCAGCAGGAACCAAGGAAAAATGTCTGAGGGTGGGACTGATCCTTGACTACGTTTAAATATTCCTGTTTTCTTCAAAATAAACTCTTGTGTACCCCCCAATTAAATTAGTACCATTACATTTACAGCTTTGTGAAAAATACATGGTATACGAGTGGTATTTAGAATAAGATCAGAGACCTGACTAGACAGACCACGGCCATCACATCTCATAAGCCAAAAACATGCTTCGAAAATGTTTAGCAAACTCAGTTTCTGATTTTGCAACTTAAACCTCAGTTCTGTGGGAAGACACATTTCAAATATGAAAACTATAGTTACTCGAAACCTAGGATTTTGAAAGATGTTGGAATGCATTTCAAAATTGTCAGTTGTTGCAGTTTACTCTCAGACAGTGTTTAAAAGTGTCAGAATCCTTAAATCAGTCCTCAATGGACATTTTAGCATTTTCATGCAACCAATCTAGCAAAAAAATAGGAATTCACAGCTGTTAAAAGAGCATGTAAGAGAAGATTGGATTTAAAGCAGTGTAGCCCATCTCCAAAGCTCTGGGTTTGAACACTTCTGCAGGGGGAAAGCAGTAGACAGACCCTCTGTTACACAGCTCCTGATTGAGTCCTAATATGCCAGTGAATACGTCAGTTGGCTCTTTGACATTTCACCCATTTCAGTAATCACCTTCACCAAATATGAACACCTATACTATTGTCACTTAAGCTTATTCTCCCATATTTTCTCAAAACAGCAAAAGCATTTAATAGCAAGGAAATTGAGAGTTAAGCCCACTCTCTAACTGTGGGGTGTTATGTCCCACCAACATCACCCTAGCAAAGACATTGCAGACTAGACAAGGCTGTGCACATGTACTCTGTCTTCCTTCAACCTTACCAGCACCTCTGATGGAAGATACTCTGACTACAAACCTGACGTGCTTATGAACACAGCCAAGACAAACCCAGCAGCCCAGTTCCGGCCTAGGATCACGTCAGTTCAGCTCATCCCAAACCAGCTGTCTAAAACAGAAAGCCTCACTATCATCATCAGCCTGACTTTTATTTCATTATTTCTGATGAATGTAAAGCAGTGATAATACTGGGGGAAATGGTAGTTATGGAGACTTCATACTACAAGCAGAGAAAAGATGAAGGGTTTTGCTGGTGGTCTTGAAGGAAGAGAAGTGAGGGATCTCAGAGTTGCTCTGAGCTCTCCATCACTGTGGTATCACTCACCTGGCTGCAGGAGACAGTGCCTAAGGAAGCACCACTGCAGGTTACTCTCAGCATATCTAACCTGCCAAGGATCTGGTTAGAATGCCTGGCAGGTGGGAGGTGGACACATGCTGTCTGAAATGTTCACAGTGTTGTAGAAGGAAATTATACTTAGTCACCAAAATTTCATTTATCCACTCCCAGTTTCCTGACATGTCACTGTCGCTCTGGAGTCTTTTCTTAGCTATTGGTGTAAAGAATATAAAAAAATGAAATTATCTTACCTTGGGTGACTTTACAGTAACGACACACAGCTCTTCAGAATCCAGATCAGAATGGTCCTCCCAGTTACTTATTTGGTTGAGGGCTGGGCATTGACCATAGATTTTTTAATACCTGCAAAGAAAGAAATTTCATATCTTTCTTGACCAAAAGTATGTCTGATAAAGGTCAGTGTTACTGTGTCCAAACAGCTTATTCAGTGGGCTATACTGCCATATGGGCTAAACAAAAGTCACAAGGCTTTATTCTGTTAAACAACTATAATTTTAGCCACTTTGAAGAAAGGGCAGAGGATGGATTACAAATGTAACTGTATAATTTCTTCTGTTTATCACATTTACAATACAGCAGTGCAGTTTGGTTTGAAGCATATTATTAATTTATATGTATTCATATTAATAACTAATATTAAAATCACTGTCATGAATTTTTGCCATTGGATTCCATGAAAGGGAATTTAAAGCACAGTTTCACTGAATATTTAACACAATCCATTTTTAAAATTTTGTTGTATGTGATTCCTCTTGAATTTTTAAAATCATTTTTATAATTTGCCTGAATTGTCTACCATGTAGGAAAAGAACCAACAATTTCAGAATTCAGAAGGATGAGTAACACTATTAACAGCGATACTAATATTGAGTCAGTAATTGAAGTCCTGTGTATCTCTTTCATACAGCTCTAGTCACTGGATGTTAATGAATTACATGGTATTTACTAATGTAGCTAAAATGGGTCTAAGTTGTTGGATCTATAAGCTATTTTTGTCTGCATCCTGCAACGGTGACTATTTGTCTTTAAAAAATATTGCTTTACAATGTTGATTTCTGATCACTGCATGTGTCACTACTTAAATCAGAAACATTTTTTGCCACTAGTACTGAACAGCTAAAGTTTCCAAATGCTTTAAGTGCATACATATTCATCAGCAGCATGATTGTTTACTTTCCTATAGCTTAATTTGCCCAAGTATACAGAAATCTGCTGCAGTGTTTTCATTGAAGATGACAAATATGCAATGATACCATAGGCTGTCTGGTTTCGGTTGTGATCCGTAAGTGTATGCGCCATTTAACAACCAATAAAATATGACAGGCACATACAATTCTGTCTGAGCAGGAAAGGAGATTTTATGGCTCAGGTTTTAGTCACACATGCCTTACATAAAGTTGTACAGTTAGATCAGTATTTTATTGTTACTTACCATATGTGTTACACCTCCCAGGCATGGAAGAGCAAGCACGAAAGCATTAACCTTTATCTGCAGAAGAAGAAATTACTTCCAATAAGTTTATAGTCAATATAGTCTTTCTTTAGGAACAAAACAAAAGAACTGGAAACAAATCTACATATCTCATAGGCTTCAGCCACAGAAGAAAGGAACCAATATTACAATCTTAGTTTTATCAGCTTCTTTCTTAAGCTGATGCACCAAAATTCCTCCTCTTACACACTGGAATAATTCAGTATGCACTACTATGGATCACTGACATCAAGAAGTGCTACCTGTCATCTCCCTACCCACTGTATCCCCCCAAAACTCCTGGTATTGGGGGTCTTGGCTTTACACAGAGAAAACATTGCTAATCTTATAACAGGGTTATGTACATAAATTCATCAGAATCATCAGGTATGTTGTTCATGGGTAGATCAGCGGTGAACAGAGAACTCAGCAGGACACATCTGCACTCTGTTCACACTTCTCGGGTTCCTTGTACAGCTCAGCAGGAGCGGGCAAAAGGAGAGGTGATGATTTTGAGGCACTTCTGCCGTTACAGAAGAATTCCAAAACAAATTCCACTGTCTTGTTATTTCAGAATATACAGATTATATTTTCTTTAATACACATGTGAACCAGAATTTATTTTTACGATGTACTACCCGTGTTTATCTCCTCCAGTTGAAGAAGTATGCTAACAGCCTGCAAAGCATTACAAGTGCAGGATATGAACCTACACAGGATATGAATTTATAAATGCCAAAGGAGCGTAGCAGTAGCAACATGTAAATCAAAGTTCAGAAAGCCAGAAAATCTTACTTTAAGATCAGCTGATGCAAGGTAGCAACATAGCTATTTTTTGGAAAAACAAGTACTTTTGTGGCACCAGACTGAGGGACTGAATGATCAGTAGGCGATGACCTGACAATGATTGATTCATGATAGAAGAAAGGGAGAGAAAATAAGTTGTATTTCAGATTCCAGCGTGCAACATATCAAAAACACTGAGCAAGGTCTCTGAAAGCCAAGTAAGGAAGCTTGTCATCTTTTCTGTTTCTTTGGGCACTTTATCTATCAAGACAAACGGAAAAAGAGAAGAGCTATAATATCTTCATTTAAAATGTTCTAGGTAGCTGTCTGAGATATTTTTAAGCAACATGGGCAGAAATAAAAGAGGATCGAAGGAATAGCATCAAGAATACTTAACACGTTTATCCTGGATAAAGTTGCTAATCTCAAGCTTCAAATAAACTAATACAGTGCTCACCCAAGCAAAACTTCAGTGCAAGTCCTGTAGAAAGCAGAAAAAAAGTGTGATTTCTCTCTGCAATCATATATTCACACAGAAATAGTATATTTTTATATGTAGCTAATGCTTGTCGACTTTATGGCTGACTATAGAAGTCTGAGGATTACAGAAGCATTGCCTGAAGAGTGAATGCTTGAATTTAGCCTTATCAGTTGCTAATATTTTTTCTGATTCTATTTTTTTTGTTTATTAATAAAGTGATTTCAGGTTTGTGAGCAGCTACCTATAATAAAAAACAAACCATTTGAAACACTGGAGAGTGTAAGTAGAAGGTGTTAATTATAGCTAAATGCCCAATTCCCCTCCCCCCTCTGGGCTAAACCCCACAGTTTTAGGCTGCTTTCATTTCAGTAACCATTTGATCTTTCCCAGGAGAGGATTTTGTACTATTTCTTTTAATCTTCTCTGCATGCAGCTCAAAACTGGCTTGCTGAACTCAATTTAAGTTAGTGTTTGCATTTATGAGGAGAGGATTGCAGGGTCTACAACAAAACAAATAAAAACAATGTTTATAAATGTCAGTTAAAGAAAATCGTGTGAAGTAAAGTTAGGTGCATATAGGTACATCTATACAAATTTTATAATGATGCTGCTACTCCCTCTGCTCACTATGATCTGCTGGGAAAATATAATTTAGGAACCTTAGACCTTTGGTAAATACAATAAGCTTTTACTATGGTGCCTTTTCAACTAGTAAACAATTAAGCAAGTAATTTTAAAAAGATTTTGAGAATAAAACATTGATGTTTCACTCTATACACGTAAGGATCTTCTGTGACTGTGAGTAATTAACCAGACAGAACAAAGTTAAACAAACACATAAATCTTTGCAGGGTGGACATTCCATGCAGTAAATAATGCAACACGTCCACTGTCATCAGATTACGTGCACTGTGCTAAATTCCACTGAGCCACGTTTTGGCACTAGCATCAGTGCCAAACAGACTTACCTTGTAACTTTTACCTCTATGCATCAAGTCTCCAGAAATCAAAATGGCTCCATTGAATCAAACTAGATGGGATTTATGTTAAAATAAAAGCAGGTCATGCAGTCAGCTAAAAAATTTCAACATGTGTTTACCCATCTCAAAATATTGCACCATATCTTGTTCCTTTTGTAAGAATTTTTATAAACACACAAGAATTATTTTCCACATCCATTGTTTTAATAAAGTTCCAAAGAGACATTAATTTCCTAACTTCCTGCTAGAACTGCAATAGCAAAATATACTGCTGGTGCTGACCACAGTCATGTCCACTGTTGGGTTCAGACAAAGTGACAGATCAGCTATAAGATCCAAATGCACACAGGAGAAGTTGCAGCAATATCCTAATTATGCTTACAACAGAAAAATATACCGCCGGAAGTACTGAATAAATACTTTGCAAACAAAGGAAAAATCAAGATACAAGGAAAATAAAAAATAGAAAAAAACAAAGAAATGAGAAACCTAGCACAATATGTACTGGTCTGGACCCCACGGAATAAGGATTTCCATGCATTAATATAACAAAAATAGTTGGTAACTTCATTTGGATTGCCTCTACCAGTCCAAATAAAACCTAGCAAGGCAAATTTATACTCAGGCCCCATTAAAATGGACTAATTTCAGAGTTGTTGAATTTAGCAGAATTGTATAGTATAACTGGAACCAGAAGTTAATGTACTGAGAGTTGATTTTCACTAAGATGAAATATTAATTCATGTTTATTATGAATGCTGATTGTTTTAATACCTTGAATTTAGATACAGAAGATTAGATGTAATGAGTTCTTTCCATATGTCACGAGTAATCCAGTTGCTCTTATAACTGTAAATTCTGCAAGGTTTTTTTTTTCTTACCTAAAAATTCAAGTAAATGGTTTAAAATTAAACCATTTTTCCAGCACGTGTAAAAACGTGTAGATGACAGAACTGGCAGCATGATGATTGCTTTACAGATAAGCATTTTCTTCATCATCTTCAAGGACATCCAGATTTATGATCTAATCAGTCAGCCCTTTAACAGGATGCATTTGAGTTTGATTAAAAAAGAAAACAAACAGCAGTGCAGATTTATTAATGAAATCTGGGTGACCTTTTCACATATGGAATGCTCTCAAAATAGCAGCTTTAAAGCTGAGAATGGTCTCTTTAGCTGCTTTAGCTTTGCCCATCCTAGTGTACAGCATGTTTTTGGTGTGCTTTTTTAAATTGGCAAGTGCAAATTTTGGGAAACCATTTCCCCCTCCCCCTCCTTGAACTTTAATTGCTTAACCTACATCCTAATTCAAGTTGCTCATAAACCTTAGCCTTTGTTGTAGGTCCGACAGCTGCGTTATGTCAGTAGCAAGTAAAACCTTCACAAAGTTCCGGAATGCTGCAAGACATTTTATAGGTGCTGCAATAAAAGGCAAATTGAATTTACAAAAATGCATTTGTCACTGATTAAAAACTTACAAAGTTAATTGGAAACACAGTGTAGGTGTTGCCACACAACTAGAGGTGTAATTGGTGGTTTTAATTCAGTTGGAGCACAGGGGAGAGTAGCTGTTCATGTAAGGCCGGCAATCTTTTCCTTATTTCTTTTTCCTTTAAGAAACAGGGTGTTTTTACTGGAAGACTTGCATGAATGGTCAATAGCATTAAGATGTTATCTGAGAAGTAGGGACCACTTCCATGTTCAGCTTTCAAGGCTGTATCAAAGTAAAATTTGCAAGTACCAGTCAGTGCCCATTAGTAATTGCAGAGTCCTTTGGGAAAGTTTTCCAGGCCTTTTCTTGTTTTAGGTTGGCAAAGCTGACACTACTGTAAAAATCACTGCTTCAGCAAGTGAGGACGGGAGAGGGAGGTAACCAACAGCCCTGGCAATCAGCACCCTCCCCCTGGAGCTGAGTGAATTATCTCCACATAATCCACTTAACCTTTGCCATTGTGGGACCTGGGAAGCTGAAGGTATTTTTAAACTTGAGTCTTTTAATTGCCAGTTTATAGTGTCACTAGTCCAGCTCAGCTGGAAGGAGGAGGATTGGAAAATAGTTCCATGAGGCAATAGCTTTTCACCTCAGCTAGGAGTCCTAATTATTATTGGTTTTGTGGCTCACTGTCCTCTAAGACTGTGGGGACAGGGATCTATAGTGAATCCACACGTGATGGAGTTTCTTTAATGTACTACCGCTTCTGATTAACATGGCTGAAATATCAGAGATTCTAAACTACTTACCATGTTCAGCTTGGGTAACAAACATCATAAATTCTCAATTTGCAGAAGAATCCAAGATAACACAAAATGTTGTGAAAACAGCTCTGTAACAATAAGGTTGAGTAATATTAGAAAGCTTCCTTGCAATTTCTATTCTTGACAATCTCCACTTGATGTTAAATATATTATTTTATTATTTACTAGATATTAAATTTCTTAAAATCCTACATAATCCCCTTATCAGAAAAACGTGCCTTGAACAAATGCTGAAGGATGCTTCTGGATAGTTTTCCAAAAACAAGCTATGGAAAATTTAATTAGGAAGTGATTAGTCCAGTAGATTGCAATAGCCTGTGGGAGCCTTCTGCTATATTTTTATTCTTGACTGCTTAAAATTTAAATGCCACTTACCTATTTACTGATGAATATTCCACTGTGCTGGACTGTGTGTATGTCCACATTTCAGGGATCATCAAATCAGGCAAGGAACCATGTACGTGTTCTTCCCAGAGACACCAAGAAATAGACACTGCACCTCTTCCTTGACCTTGACTGCACCTTTTCCTTGAATTTCCAAAAAAGGCCCAAAGAGTTAGGCATTCAGCTTCTTTGTACATCTAAATTTTAGAGTCACTGGATCATATAGGTCCCTTCAAGATCTCTGGATAAAAATGGGATACCAATTCCTTTTATTAATACTCAGGAAGTTCTCAGTCCTGTAGTTTTTACTCCTTATTCTCTTCACAGTTTTAAGTTTCCCACCCACTGGTAGAGACGAAGGGAGCACGTGGATGTCTTGCACTGCTGTGTGCGCTCATCCTTCCCTGGGCAAGGATGTGGCAGACCTATAATGTTAGTTACTTTGCAGCAATGCAGATGATCAGTGTCCATCATGCTTGTACTATATATACCAATCCAAAAAAACCCCAATGGTGCACACTCCCAGACCTTTTCTGAAAAGGAATTACTAACTCAACCATCTCCCTTATTAACATTCTTTGGCGCACACTCAACCAATATAAAATCTCCCTGTGTGAGACTTTAGCATCAGTACAGAAAGAGAATTATTCTGGGAAATTCATATCAAAACAGACTTGCTGTTTCTCACCACAGTCTCTGTGTCATCTCCTTGATCTTTTATTAATGATAAGGAAGTGAACAGCAGTAGTCAGGACTCAGAAGTAACAGTAATGATCCAAATATTCCATTCGCACTCCTGCTTCTAAAATCTAGCAATATATATGGGAAAGTCCCTATTACATATTTTCACTTGCAATCTTCAAAAAGAAATACAGAGTAGGAAAAGCAAACAAACAAAAAAGGATTTCTAAATCTAAATGTATACTTTTATCCAGGCCTACTGAGCAAGAAAGATACCCACTTTGTTTGGTATCCCTTCTCACCTTCACATGTTCATATCAGGTGCTCAGCTTTTCAGAGAACTTAGAAAATTGAGAGAAAGAGAGAATGCCATGGAAGACTGTAGTCATGTCTGTGACTTACCAGATCCTCCACTGGAAGAGTTCTGGGAGAGAATTTCAGCAGATTTTTGTGAAAATTCATTTTTCTTGACCCGTATACCAAGATGACCAAACATATGTTGTAAGAAGGAAGAAATGGCATTAAATAAAAGGGAAAGTGTTTGGGCTACTTTTCCAATTTTTCTGTTATATCTGTAGTTAAGGCTTGATTGGAATGATCAGCATTAACATAACATTTTGCAATGAAAGGATGGACAGAAAGAGGGAACTACTGTCTTCGATGCAAGATCAAAGGAGCAGCACATCAGCCATACATTTCTTTCCACTGGACAGGTTCCAAATACAGAACAGATTAAACAAAACCCTGTATTCATCTTGATATTGGGAGCACTCAAAAGCAATTTAAGTATCTGCCCTGGTGTGGATGTTAATTTAACTTTTTTAGATGAGGATTTAGAAACAGAGAGGTTTTGTGAACAAACGGTAAAGATTCTCTTGTTTCCAACTCAATGTATTTTTTTTTAACTTCCCCCTCCTCTTTTCTGTTTTGTATAAAAACCTTGGAGTCATTTCCAGGTTATACATAAAGAGCTGAGATTTCTCCTCTGAGAAGATCTCCTTGTGTCTGGCTATGGCATAGTGAAACTGGCCGTTACAGGCAGATACAAGTCTTAAGTACCTTTCCCTTGTCTTCCTTGCCACGGAAGAGCCGTAGAGACATGCCCCGGCCACCTTCTGTCCCAGCCCTCATGTCCCAGACAGGCTGCCATGGCTCCAGCCATGGCTGCAGGGGCACCTGGGTGCCCTCTGAACCACCCTGGCATTAACTAAGGGCTTTGTGCTGCACAAATGAGGACTAGTAACTGATACTTAGGGGGTACAACTCTGTATTAAAAGGAAAAAAATTTACAGGTTTCCTCCCAGGTGTTACGGTCTCCATTCTGATCCTCTGTACTATCCCTAAAGCCTTCAACAGCCTCTTGAATGGGAGGAGTGGTAGGTAAAACAGTGCAATCTGCATGGTGAGGGTTTTGCCATGGCCTTCAGCTTCTCATCTTTCCTGGACAGCTGTGAGCATGTAAAATAGCTTACATTTGTGTTTCCTCTGGTAGAAATGGTCACAAAGATGGAGAGAGAGAAAATGCTTTCAAAGCTTTCCTGGCAGCTGCTGAATACAGGAGCTGATATTACCTAAAGTGGTATTTTATATAGCTGGAGAAAGTTTCTTTTATATATATGTTCTCCTTTAGCAGCTTAACTTCACTCGCAGCTGATGAGATGGATCTTTCACTGAGTCACAATAAGGTTCTTAAGATCTCAGTCACACTTTTCTCCACAGAAGAAAAACACCTCTCACTGTCAGCCAAAGGATTTTAACTCCAGATTAAAGTGAAAGAGCAGAAATGAAGCTTCTCTGAAGGAGCCTGGTGCTTCCCTCCTTCCTGTAATCGGCTGCAGCTGACCGAACAGCAGACAGACAGTTCCTAAAATTGTACATGTGCATTATACCATAAACTAAATTGGAAGTTACATACCCATATACCCACCACTTTCATCTCCACCATGTAGGTGCATATATTGCTGCCTCTCCGAGCAAAAATTTTTGACCTTGATATGATTGAAAACACCAGAATGGTGGAGCACACTGTTGAACAATTCAGCCAATTTCATTCCTTCATTTTCATGAATATGAGACATGATATTACTGCTATCCATTTAATAATATTATCCAAAGCTGGTACAATCCTTATCACTGTTGTCTGATCTCAAATTAGGGAAAAAAATAATCACCCATTTCTTCCAAGAACCTTGTAGTAAAGCCAGGTAAGGTTGCTCAAAGAGACTTGCAAGATCCCAGGGACAGGAACTCCAACAGTTTTGATTAATGAACCTAAGTCATGAACTGCCATCTCCTTTCTATTCCCACCACCCCTATCATTATCCAATTCATATGCTTCTTTTATGTTTGCAAATGTATGCTGTGCTTGCTCATCTACTTAGGATGAAATTTGAGAGAAATTGTCAAAACAGAAAAGGTTCACAGTGTAGTCAAGAAACAAAGTATTTTTTCCATCTCATGATATATTCCTTGTATCACGCTTTCTTCTCAACTGGAAGATATTGTTGTAGTGGCAAAGCGAGACAGAAATTGTGATTGCATTTCAACAACTTACGGCAGATATCACAAATTCACATATTGGTTTATTTTAATTTCAAGGAAGGGTTGTTTCTTTCATATATTATTTTCTGGGTATAAGGAGTAATAGAAAAGTGAAACAAAGAAAATAATGAAGAGCTGTGGGTAATGCACCAGTTGTTAGAGGGACAGAAAACAATGCTTGGAAAGTAGGGGCTCTGAAGATTTGGAAGTCATTGCTGAAAAGCTGCTGGAAAAGATGTCACAGAAGGACAAAGGAAGACCTAATGTGGTTCTTCAAGATGTAGATGGAAATACTGGCAAAAATGTGGAGGCTGGTAATAATAGTGATACATGAGACATCAAATCTATTTCTGAGGCAGGGTGTTTGGCGTGGGATGTACCCACCCTTGGGAAGTATGTTGGCATATCAGAAAATCTCTGAGAAAGAAAAACCCTGAAAAGTGGAAACCTACCTTTCTGTAGAGATTTGGAATAAGTTCAGTCTATTTAGTTCATCCACAGTTAATTAAGGGATAATTTGATCACAGTCCATAACTATCTACAGATTAAGACATCTGATGCCTATAAACAGACACAAGTATAGGAAGATCTAGTGATTGGAGAAAAGGCAGTGAAGCATGAAGCGAGAATAAAGTGCAAAGGGTACTTAAACACTGGAACTATTTCCACATGGCAGATTCATCTTCATCTGAAGATTTTATATCAAGTTTAATGTCAGTCTGAAGAAGCAGGATACCTTGCCAAGGACTTAGAGGCTTGATGCATGGACCGTGAGGTGAATATCTACAGCCTCTTTTATGCAGGAGGCCAGGTAATATCAGAGGAATGCAGGGTTGATGAAGGATTAATAAGAGCTTGTGATCATCGCTGATAAATGTGAGCTCCCAGAGAATGAGTATGTCTGCCTATTCCTATAAAGATTAAATAAGAGATTTTGAAGATGTTTCTTGGTTTGGCTGAATGAACTGTTGTTCAGTTATATATGACAGAACTTCATTTTTAATCAGAAAACAAGGCATATGATAATTTGTTTGCAATATTAGTGTGAAACTCTATTGGCAGGAGCCAATTGTCCATAAAGTAAAGCATATTACCTAAATCGCTAAAAAAAAATTATCTAATTGTATACATACTTTAGAATTCTTACCTTGTAGCTGGTTTTCTGGTTTAGCCAGAGCTTCTTTAGAGTCTTCATCTGTGAAAGCTGCTCCAGTATGCAGAGCTCCTAATGAATGGAAACAAAATGAGGAACATTCATTGTGGAAGGAAAGCACACATTATTAATGTAGTTTTATGTTGATTAGAGATCAACATGCTGTAACTTTCTATTATACTCTGACCAGAACAATAAGCTATATCCAAGACAAGGACATCAGAGGTCTAACCAGTTCAGTATTTTCTTTGAAAGTCCTTCCAAATTATTCTTGACAGAGTTTGCTTCGTGAAAACTAAGGAATACCAAGTTCGTGGTTTTATGAAGCAACCCAATCTGAGATGTCTTCCTTGAGTGGCAGTAGTTTGCTTAGAGCTTGTTTCTTCATACACTTCGTACACTTTACCAAGTTATTTTGCCCTTATTGAATTTCAGCTGCCATTTTATTGCCCAGGCAGTTATTATGACAGCTGCAGGCAATTTATATTTATGGTTTTACATTTGACTATTCTCAATAATTGTATGTCTTCAAACTTTGTCCTTGGATAACATGCATCCTTTTCCCAGCTTAGTTGTTAATTGAAAAAAAGAGAGAAATAAAGGGAAATATCTTTATATATATATGCAAATATAGAAAAATGTACATTTAAGCACCATTTCATATGCTACTTTTCTTCTTTTAATTTCCCTCAGACATTTTCAGGTTAGTAAGATAAAAAAATTCAATCTGTGTGGAAAATTAGTGACAGATTATGAATATTTCTTTAATCACAAATTCTGAGTACTGGTAACATATTTCTAAGGTATATGGTACCTGACTTACAAATCTTACATTTTATTGGCTGTCTCATTTTGCTTTCTTTCATATTTCACATTTATGATATGTTCAGACATACCCCTGTTTTGTTAAGTAGGAATCTGTGTGGTCTTTGATATAAGGCATAATTTATTTGACAAGGAAATACGAGATGGTGCCCTGAATCTGCATTTAATTGACGGATTGAGAATTTTTAGCATTGCAATAAGACAGATTCTCATCCAGTATGTCATGGAAGGAGCATTCTCTTAATCTGTTCTCCTGTGAATTAAAAAACAGTATGTATTTTGAGGAGTAATTTTTAAAGTTCTTTATTGAAGGTAGTTAGCAGGGTTTTCGTACATATCTGACATTCAAATACTAAAAGTGATTGATGTTATTATCTGTTCATAAGGGTATTTTTATATCCATGAGAAGTGAGTGCTCCATTCTGACAAGTCTTCAGGAAATATCACTAACATTGTAAATGAAGACTAGCCCTTGGTAGCACATTGAGGCTGGATATAAATATAACCTTTTACCAGCAATGCAAACTTGATGAGAGTTTGTGCTTGTAACTAAACTTTTTGCCATCTAAACATCAGTCAGCCCCATTAAAAAAATTTTAATTGATAATTGCATTATTCTTCTCCATGGTTTTACATAGGGCTGTATAGCACACCAAGAGCTTTCAGAGACTTCAGTGAAGTGTGGTATGCTCAAACTTACCATCTTGTACAGTCTTCTGCTCATTACTATTTCTGTTTATCACCTTCACAGCTCTTCCAGCTATCACTTAAACTTATGGGATGCCCTCAATCTGAGACAACTGTCTTTTAACACTTATTTACTAATGCCAATGCAATGCCTGGGTACTGGTACTTCTTGAGACATTTTCATATGGAATACAAAGACAGGTTTTTGGTCGTCTTTTCTGACAGAGTTCGGTTTCTTTAATATTACAAAGCTATATTACAGCCCTGGGGATGCTGGAAATTAACCAAGCCTCTGAACATCAGGTTTTCAGTATATATTTGTCTACTTTTTTTCTTTGTAAAGGGAAATTTTGAGCATGGCTACCTTCAGCAAACTCTACTGCCTTCCTCCCACTTCACCCAGCCTTGATTAACCAGGAAAACACTACTGGCCTATGCAAACTCTTGGTTTTTTACTGGTTCAGTATTTTGGCTGTTTGGAGAGTTTTTGTGCTTAGTTCCACCCCTAACCCCAAGTACGATTTTAGTGCTTTGTAAAAGACCAAGTTTTGTGTCCAGTGCTCTGACATAATTCTGAAGGTGAGCTAACAAACTCCCAAACAACAGCGATGGCATTCCTCAGACAGTGCCCCACGGAAATCACAAATTACAGCAGAGAGCAGCTGTGGCCACATCAGTGGCACTGCAGCAGTGGAGAACCACGACTGAGAGCCAACCTCAGAAGGCACTCACTCACAAGCTAAACCTGAAAGTCAAAGGAGAGGCAGATAACGTTTATTTACCTACAAGACAAATGGCAACAAATTATTCTAATAACCCTTAACAGACCAATGGCAGTCTGCGTTACAATGAGTATCAAGACTGCACTTGTAAAAACTTCCTGAAAAGGCAAATTTTATATTTTCATGACATCTTACAGAGCCTCTAGGGACTGGACTGGTAATCTAGAAAGCCTGTCATTTGTTGTCTGAATAAGGGTTGCAAAAATCAGACAGTATATTCCAAAATTAAAATGAAAACAGAGGTGAGGTATTATATTGCAATGGCCTGCTTCAATTGCAGCAAACTCTCTCTGGTTTTTACCTTGCCTGCAGATTTGTGCGATAAAATAATTGACATTTTTCATCATTATGTCTTTATATCTTTCATGAGAGAACCACTCTCCTAGTTATCTTTATTCAGCGCTGTAAAAAAAAAAAAAAAAAGATAATGTCCCTTTCTTCATAAAACAATGCCTTTTAAAAGCTTTCAGTTTAGAGCTAGTGTTAGGCTTGATGAATTGCTGAATGGTTGATTTCCTGACACTGTTTCTTACTAACCTTTTGTGACAGCTTCTGGATTACTCTACCTGGTAATTTGCACTATAATAATGGCTACAGTGAGATGTCTCCTAACTATTTCCTTTATTTTTAACAAGATTCTTAACACCCTCTGTAGGTGACAAAATGCAGTTACAGACATGAAGTGTCCCCTCGAGGAAGGTTGTTCACAGATGCCACCAGTACTTTAGTAGTGCAACTGTTAAATGAAACAAAAACAAAGAATCAGATTTTCTAAACATCCAGTTCAAATAAAAATTTAATTAAAAGTTATGAAGGCATTTTATTGATTAACAATCTTAGTAATTAGATACTATAGTTGACATTTTTTTGGTTGGATTTGTTCTTCCTTTGAGATCTCTAATTGTGGCATGGCTTTACATTTATTGATAACTCTTTTTGATGAATACAGATGCCACCTTTTATGGCAGTCGTTGACAGAGTAATCATATTGTGAGAAATACCAGGCTTATGTAGTAACAGGTGTTGCAGTTATACATGCTGATATCCACTGGGAAAATGTGTTTGCTGCTATCATGGGTACACAATAAATGGAAGGTGCAATAAAGCACAAGCTAACATTTTGAAAATCCTTACAACTCTAGGAACTTTATTGCAGATTACAAGCACTTTGATCTCTGTCCAGTACTTAAGTCTTAATTATCAGACTAATTGCACAGACTATGTTCATTTTCAGTGGTAATTCTTTCGTGAAATGCTATGTGAAATGATGTGCTATGGAGGAAAAGGTTCTGCAGTTTTGCCCAGGGCCACTGCAATGCAAATGTTTGAAAGGCTACAAAGCAAATCCAGAGTCATCAATGCCCAAGTGTGTAGACTCTGCCAAAAAGCCAGATGCTGCTATGGGAAGCATTATGTATCTTTCCTAGTTTGGCACCTGGGTCCTGCTATGAGCAGCCATGTCTAATGCCTGTCTGTAACTTCAGATTCTACTGGTGCCTTAATAACAGCCTTTTTTTTGGTAATGTGTGTAGATAGAGATTCCCTTCTAATCCCTCTTCCCCACCATTAGTCATTCAGATTGATTCCAAAGCAAAACACGTGCAAAGTTCTGAAATGTGCTCTCCTCACTCACTCATGTGGTAGTGTGGTAGCTGTGCTCACTCTGTCTACATTTTTCTCTTTCTTCTGATTATGATGAAGGAACCTGATCAAACTAGATTTCTTAGAGAGAATCTTCTTCACTGAAATAGTTTGTTTTCTTCACAGTTACTTTGGGGTTAACACATAACTTTTTGTTTCTTGCCACTCATGAAGACTAGTAGCTATTAAACAGCTGCTCAAAAGACTTACAAATTGAAGGGGAAAATTTATCATATCCCATCCATTTTTAAGGCAGCAACAATACTCCCATAATTTTATTGGAATTCATCTCTCACTTTCAAAGAAAATGAAAAATCCTTCTTTTTATGTTCTTATGATTTAGAAATTAATATAAAGCAGCATTGCCTCTATGTAAGAGTTCCTTCAATGTGTTCCTTCCTTGTGTTACTCTTACGATGTCCCAACCACGCATCTTCCTGAATGGAATGGAGATAAAAGCAGCTTTGTATTTGAAATCAATAGAAGTGACTTGTGGTCCGTGATGGGAGTGTCTGGCTCCAGAATTATTATCTAGTGCTAAGTGCTGACAATGCAATAGGATCTTTACAAGAAATAAATACACTGAGGGATCTCCAAAAGCCTAATGCTATCCTGCGAAGCAAGTCTGTGGAGACTGCTTGTATGGAGTATGATGGGAAGAGACTCACACCCACACTTTCATGAGGCAAACGAAGAGCCCAAACGGAAGCATCTCCTGTCACATATAGGACGAAAGGCTGAAAGGCTCTGCATTAAACGTTAGACACGTGCTATTCTAAGCACATTCTTCAACTAACAGCATATCTGACTGAGTTCAGAAAGTTGTAAGTGGGCCAGGGACTTGGACACATTTTCTGAAAGTTACTTGACTTTCATGTATTGGTGAATTTGAGGATTACCTTGCATTTAACTATAGTAATCTGATGATTTTTGGTAATCCCTTGTTTGGACTAAGACTGCTGATATTCATTGTTGTTTACATAGTCATAGCTAGCTAATTTTTAGTGCCTGCTAAAAAAAAATTGAAGACTCAAGGGGAATTGTGATGGCTGGCATAGTCACGTAATATTTTGAAAAACAGGAACTGTATATGGGTGAGACTTTTCCCTTTTTTCTGACTGCAGGGAAAGATGTGCCTGCCTACATTAAAGCTGGCATCTTCTCCCCAAACCCCTTGCTCTATCCCTCCTCTTGTATGCTAATTAGTTTGAGTAGCTGCACAGAGCCATTTCCTAGGGAGGTGACAACCCGGGCGGAGAGCCCATAAGCTCTTTTGCTATTCACAGGGAGATCTAAGGAGGTAAACCATAACGTGGCACAGTGCTATGAAGGCCATCACCCAGTCTGTAGTTTGAGTCGTGCTGGACATTAGTGAGCTCCAGTTATTCAATTAGGATAAGAGAATCATGGATAGAAATGAGCACATCCACTTCACTGAGAGACAGTCATGGATACAATTACAATAGGAAATGCTGCCAAAGCTACCTGCTCCTGGAATTACCAAACCACAAGAGCAAAGAGATCCAGTATAGCCTCCAGCTATGCGCATAAAAATAAAGTACCAGAATGCCTGTAGTCAGGGAAGCAGGTGCTGTTCTGCCATCTTTTTCTGTTGACAAAGTCGTAGAGCACTGGGCTACCCAGTACAGCTCGTTCAATCTCACTAACTCCACATGCAGGGTCCACAGGAGCAGTGGGAACACCGGACAAAAGAATGCTACAGGAAATTCTGACAAAGCAAGGACAGAAGATACTACATAACTATTTCCCTTTAAATCACAAAGACTGTTGAAGGGTATTCCTTATTACTTCATTGTGATTTTCCCAGGAAATTAGTTTTTTCCCTGTATATTTGATTGTGGTTTCACTTCCTCCCTTAGTCTGGGTCTTGAGATAGTAAAAACTATTATACTCTTGAGCATAAAGGAAAAGCCTTTTCTTACAGAAACATTTACCTGTTTGTGAATGATAAAAAACAAACATTCTCAGCAGGTGCTGAGACCACCACAAAAAACATTGCAATGCTATTAAGAAAACTGGAATCTCCTTTTATACCCGCAGTCATCACAACACTGTCAATACCTGCTGCACCTGAGTGGCCTTGGAATGACCTACTGCAGTCTAATCCTCACCTCATCTATTCCATAGTTACCTGCAACTTCTGATAATGCACAGAGAACAAACCTGTAAACAGAAAACAGCATCCGCTTTTGACTTTCTTGTCTTCTGTTTGGTTTCTTTGGGGGGACGGTGGTGACAGGCACAGAAACCAGAGGAAGTCTGTTACAACAGCAGATCACCTAGGTAACACAACTCCAAAAACTCTTTTCATTCCCATCATAGCCAGAGTGTGATTGCACAAGTATTTGGTTCTGTGTGATCTTCCATATCTCTTACCTAGCTGACATCCATTTAACTGTTTTATTCACTCTGCAGCACCATCCTAGTAAATCAGCTGTCATGTTTCCAAGGCCCCACTTCAACATGGTACTAAGACCATTCCAAAATTTTACTGTGAGTATGAATTTACTAATAAAGCTTTGCTACAAGCCTAATAATGTTACTGTACCGAGTCAAGACTAACATCTTGGGAATATCAACGCATTTCAAATAATAGCACAAGAACCTTATAATTTTATGAGAATTTTAAAACCACTATGAAATACAGTTAAAGCATATCAGTGTTTACTGTAACGGTAAAACTGAATAAGGGAATTAAAATGAGTGGGGAGATTCTTATGTAGAAGTAATTACTGGAATCCTGCCCAGAAAATATGCTTAAGCTCAACATTTAAAATAGGAGATATTGATAAGCAATTGTGGTATTTATCTATTGAAGTTGAAAAATAGCTTAACTCCATGTTGTAATAGATGATAATCAGACATTTTCATATGGATGCTCCTACACTGAAAGAAGTTTCTGGACAAACAGGAGCTTTTGTCCCTGACTGAATTCCAACTGCCAATTTTATATGGTTGGGATGTGGCTTTCTCATCTGCACCAGAGCAGACGTAGCAGCCTATCATGTTCCTGTTGCTGCCAGCTCTTTGCTAATTTGTACAATGATAAGCACCTATTTCCATCGCTCCTGGTAATCTTGTCATTTCCATGATGTCATCAGCGCAAGTCAGAAGAGAAAAGGTCAGCGGAACAATGATGAACCGTATATAAAATGAGCCATTAAAAAAAGAAAAATGGCCAGACATTTAAAGGCCCAAGCTTGCCACAGCAGAGTAATAGCTGTCTTGACCATCTCAGAATGTATTTCTTATGTTATTCCCATCATAAGCAAAAAAATTCCCTCCGCACTGCATTTTCCCAGGGTGGTGCTTCATTTACTGCACAAGGGAGCCCAGTTAGGCCCAGGGAGACCACTGTCATTCTGGATGAATGTACTTTTAATAACAGCCCCTATGTGTATTTGCTGAATTTTTTGAGCATCCACATTCTGCCTTTCATTTTCTCTAGTGTCTATACTACTTAGCAGAAATAAGAAGTACATACTTAAATGTGGCATATAGCTTTTTACTCCCTCAAAATAAGAGAGTAACCAAAAGCAGTGTAACAAAACCTTGCGCGCCAGAAATGAAACAGGAAGTGAAATCAAAATTCAGACAAAAAACAATGCTATAAAAAACTTTTGAAATCACGTGACTGTGTTTATACATAAGGGGGGGAATAAGAGAGGTGAGGGAGAAATAAGGAGACAAGGAGCCACGATGAGAGACCGCCACCAGGTAACTAGTGCTGTGTTACTGCTCATCCTGCAGCCAGACCCCATGATAGGCACTACTCGAGGAGCCCTCTGCTGCTCTTGTGTTATTATTATCAGTGAAAGCAAAGCTGGAGAAAAAATGATGCCATTTCAGAAGGTAACCAGCTGCAGGATTTTGGCTGAAAGCAGAAAGCCGGGTATTGAAGTAGGTGAGCTGAAATGTTAGTGTGTCCTTGGCAGGGACAAAATACAGCAGATCACAAAGATCATGTGCAGAACAAGAGAAATGCCTCTTTGTCAGAGCTTACACAATTAGGAACAGAGAGCTCAAGAAATTTCTAATATTACTGGTTACTTTTCCTTGTCCTTCTCTCCAATCTCTCTCTTTAGAATTATGATTCATATCATTTCAGCTAACTTCAGAGCACAACACCCTGCTCCACTTAGCCTGCAGCTCTTTCCAAACTGATGGAATCAGCAGGATTTGGTATGCATACACAAGCATATTATCTGCATTTTAAATTTGGGACAGTTACAGTACTTTGTGGATTTCCATCACTATTGCTTACAAAACTAGTGATGAGATAAGAAGAATATGGGATTTAATTGTTGTCAAGTAAATATTTCAGTCACTGATTCCTTGCTCATTTCTATGAGGTGCTGTTGCTGAAGTCAGGAAGTGAAAGAGTGGAAAGCACAGCGCTGTTCCATGCCAGAACCCAGGGATGATCAGCAATATGCTGTGGATAAGAGTGAACAGACGCTTGCCCTCATGGCTAATGCTGGCACAGTAAGGCAGCAGACAGTACTGTTTGAATTACAAATTCTATTGCTTTCCTTATCTATCAGTGGTCTTTGACCACAGGTGAACACTGAGGTGATAAAAGGCACAGATTACACAGATAAAACGCACTAAATTATTCAGCTAGATAAAGATTAGGGAAGGCTGTGAGCTTGAGAGGAGCTTAACTAAGCCAAATACAAGGTACGCAACAGCGTTTGAAATCCACTGTCAAACAAAGGGAAGTAACACATGTGAGAAAGGACACCCCAGGCTTCTCATCTTTTAACTCCAATTGCTTTAGAGGAGGGCTTGGGCGTTGTCTGGGTGAACATACTACTGACAAGCTGACTCTGTGCGAGAAAAGCCAAGGGGCTTCCTTCACGTGGGCTTTTTAAACTGTGTTTCTCTGAAACTCTAGAGTTTGGTATCTCCTACAACCTTGTTATTGGCAAATGCAGCAACCAGTTCCTTTCAGGAGTGCAGTCCCTATATTGTCCAAGTTAAATATAGCCAGCTCCATACCACTGTTTGTATTGCACTTCTACAATTTATTGTTTTGTTTTTGAAATGTGGGGAAGTCATGTGATTTTTATGAAGACTACACCACCAGTCTATTTGTATTGTATTTTTAGAGACATTGTATTGATTGAAAGAGAACTGGCTAACCTGAGATGTAAACAATGACTGGCATTTGCCTTAACCGGTGTGGTTAATATTACTGATTTGTCATGCTGAGTGATGTGAGAAGAGGAACGATTGGTTGCTGATTATTGAACAGCTCAACGCAGGGCACATTTGGCACCTCTGATGAGAGGCTATTCTAATGAGTAGCACTGCTGCCAATTACTTCAGGGCCAGTGCCTCCTCTACAAGAGATTTTGTACATCAAGATGTTTAACTAAATTCTAGCTCAGTAACAGATTGCAAATAAGATGGTTAGATTTGAAGCTCCATGCATATATATTCCTTTAACATCATCTCACATGCACCTGCCTGCTAATGGAGCCCTTCATTCTCTTGTGATGACTAATTAACATACCACATAGCAGTCAATTTAAGAAATGTTTTGTTCTTTGTACAGGTTGACAGATTTGTGTAATTGAAACATCCCCCTTTACTTTTTATTTACTTATTGGATTCCGGAATGAAAATTTTTTCAGCCTTGAAAGCTGTTAGAAGAAACAGGGCTGGAAAGAGACATCTCTGATCATGTATGGCCCATTATAATGATGCCGTTTCCTTCAGGTCAAAACTGTAGGTATCAGAGAACCAGTAAAATATAAATATTATATCCCTGATTGTATCTCAGCACTGAGCATAGTGATTGTAAATATCTGTACTTCAGTATCAGACAAAATGCTCATCTTGTATTTTTTCTGGTTGTGAAATTAAATTTTTCTTTCTCCAGTAGCATAAACAATATGCATGCTCAGACCACCTGTAAACATGTCTTAAACCGAAAAAATACTCCAGCCAGGCCCATCCAGCTACTCAACTCATTCCCTCTGCCTAGAGCATATATGTGGATGCGTGATCTTGGGATGCGAACACATAGTCCAAAAGACTGGGATTAACACTATTACCCTCAAACGTTTTTAGTTGCAGCTGATCAGGAATTATTTTAACTGGCAATTAACAACTAGCTAACACATTTCCATTTCAAATGTGATTAGGTGATTTAAAGCTGTACCCAACTTAATCCAGACTTTCTAGAGCACCGAGTCTGCTCGTATGAACATGGGACCTTCAGGGGCAACAATCTATACTATGTGCACAGGTAATAAGAGGAAAATGTTTTCCTTTTTCCCATGTGTTTTGTTGGGTCAAATCAGTTGCTTACTGTAGTTGCCATGGTACATGTTAATAATGTTAAAGAAGCAAAATCACATAATGGTGTGTTTTTGACAGAAAATATGACTGAAAAATATGTATGATTAACTTTGTATTGATGTGGGGACACATATCTCTTCTAATAATGGGACCATGATTTTTTTTAAAAAGAGATATTTTAAGTTCTATTTATTTAACTATGAGTTTAAAAGAATCAGTGTACTTGTCCAGGAAACTCCAGAAGTCCTTTTCTCTGTAGTTTTATTGTGCTATCTAGAAAGTCATAGCAACAACAAAAAGGTCCTCATTTAATTTGTGATTTAATTTGTTGTCTACATTATTTACACTTAAAAGATTCTTTATAGGATCTGCCTGTAAACTGGATATTGAAGAAATGTGAGCTTTTGTGAGCCTGATAGCTCTCAATAGGTTTCCATATTTCCAAACATATTTGCTTTAAATTTTGTGCAGCTTACCACATAACATGCCCTTTAGCACACGTGGCCAGAACAGAAACAACACTGAAGTACCCTCAATTGCATGGTCACAGAGCCTATCTGAGTGAAACCTCTCTGCAAATGCAAGGTATCTTTAGGTACACTAGCACCATAATATATGGATATTAAAATTAATAATTTTCTTCTACTTTTCCTTTAGATAAGTAGGATATGAAAGTCTCCTAGAAAAAAACAAGGGTTGTAATAATATGTTTGGGGTTCTGCAGTCGAAGCCCTTTTATATTTTTCCTGATGAAATATTTGCTGTTTTCAATCACCTGGGGGACATTATCTTGATGAAGCCAGTGAAATATGCTCCATCAGTCTCAAAGGGTTTTCCTAGCCTACTTTTCACCCTCTTCTTGCCAATTAAGCTGCCACATTATGTATGATAGCGAGGGTCACTTGTTTTTTCCAAGTGTTATTCTGAATTGGTGAAGGTGACAGCAGCATACCAGTCTAGTGAATAATTAGTGTGTCTTAAACTCCCAAATCCCCACCTTGCACTGCCACATACTAACTATTTTTAACCTCAGCTCCTGTGTTCTAGCAGGCTACATGCATTTTTGCCAGGAAAACTTACTGTAATATTCTGTGCTGCGTGCCTATATTTTATACTAAAGACCTACCAGATAAAATAACTAGTGAGATGATGCTGAAAAATAGGAAACACTTGAAGTAAAAAAATATGCGATGCAGGACTTGCCTCCACAGGGTAAGAGACAACATTGCTCTAGGACCTCATGGCATTATTTACACTATATCTCATAAATATCGATAGGCAATCCTTCAGGTTGTGAATTTCCACACATCAGTTTAAACATGGTACAAAAGCAATTCTTCTCAATGCTTTAAAACCATGAAGTGCTATTTTAATAATCCTAAAGCAGTAGTCTCCACTGCACTTAGACTTTTATACCCATTGGCAATTATTTGTTATTTTTTCAAATAACTGTCCCAGAATTTCTGCACAGCAGCTTTGCTGCTGCACAACCTCAGAACAAACTGGAAGCAGAGAACAGCACAGGTCAGTATGTTTCCTGCAGTGAAAGACCTTTATGAGCCTAAACCAGCCTCTCCAAAAGGGAGACAAATATCCTAAATGTTCAGGCTTAATCCGCTGCCCAAGACATTTAACAAAAAGGCTTAAAGGAAGAATTACTGACACTGGGTGAAGTTTTCAGCGAAAGAGCAGAGATGCTTCAGCTTGGCTAGCTTCCCTCACATAGCTATTAACAGTGATCACCAAAAACAAAGGAGAAAATGGTACAGTAACAAAAGAATGAGTAGTGGCCTTCCTCCCTCTTTCACCTCATTTTTCAAGTTGGGGCAATGATGCATCCTGTGATGAAACACCTTAATTGATCTCTCATTCTGTACAGTGTGAGAACTAGATTTGCAATGTAGATCAAACATTTAAAACCAAAATAAAAAAGACTAACCACTAGGAAGTACTTCAGTGGCTTTCAGTCATCTTTTTCTTTTAAAACGTAGCCACACAAGTATAACTTCCCCCAACCTCACCCTCTTCTTCGTTATGCTCTCTTCCTGAATCTCAATTCAAGGTAAGTTGTTTTGGAACTGTTAATTATTTTTGGTTTACCCAGCTCTGGCATAATGAGATCCCTCATACTGAGAGGATCACTGGATTGTTATCTCAAATGTAAGTAAATATCCATAATTTAATGGAATTGTTCCTCTGAAGTGGTAATTTGTTAACCAAGAGGCAGGCAACTTGTGTTAAGGCAGAGAACTACAGGTTCCACTTGGCTTGTGCCTCGGGTCACCATGATCTTTCAGCTACAAGAAATCACCTTCTTCCCAACTCTACTGGAAATAGGGCTATTTGTTACTTGCAAAAGTGGCTGGAAGTGGAAAACAGATGGCTGATTTCACAAACAGAGAGATTCTGGGCAGCTAACAGCAGAAGTACATCTTAAACCATGGTCTGTGCCTGGTTTAAGCTGTTGAGGGCTGCACAGACTCATGCAGCCCCAAGTACGTACATGAAAAGATCCTCTCAGCCTTTAGGGTGTAGCATACCTTATATTTTACTGAGTTTTCCCTTTCCCCTAGTACATGAAAATTTTTCAACTCAGCATCCTTTCAATAAGAAAATTTCAGTGCTGGTTTCTCTGTGTGAGTTTGCCTTCTCTAGATAGGATTTCAGCTAGCAATTCTGTTTTTGTTTCTCTCCCTTTTGATTAATACAATTTGAAAAAATACACGTGGCAACAATACTAAAACAGAGTGCAGGCAAAAAAACCCCCCAAACCCAACAAACCCATATTAATGTTCATATGCTGGGTCTTTAAGATATTCTGAAATGGCATAGCAAGGGCAGTAGCAAGCAGGTAAGTTGGATATCATGTTTATTTTGGAGTTAGTGATAAATCACTGTGAGATAATAATGGGAGCATATGTCTCCAACAGCTTTTCAGAAAAGATGTTCTATCCTAAACGTAAACTAGTGGACTAAAGAGATAGTGAAGATTTATTTCCTCTTTCTTGGCAGAAATAGATTTCTTTCCTTAGCATATTAATGATGATACATTAAAAATGTTTACAAAATACCATCACTTGAAATTATGAAATGAATGTAATTAGATTGCCTACAAGCCCTTAGGGCTGTGAACACCAGCTTAAGCATTAGTGAGACAGATTGCAAGCCAGGATTCAAATTGTTTCCCTCATGCTGAGGAGAAATGGAAACAGTAGTGCAACTGAGAGCTGTACCACTGCATGAAGTGTAAATCTGGAATATGGCAGGGAAGAAAATGTCCAGGAAAAGCTAGCATCAACCTGAAAACCCATCCACATGAACAGCACTGGTAACTTGCATCCCTGACCAAGGTTATCCTGGAGAACATTCACTATCGTCTATTTGCTAAACAAGGTTTGGCAACCATGCGTATTTCAAACATATTAAACATACATGCAGTTGGCGTAAAAAGATCTGTGAAAAGAAGGGTAGGATGTGCCAAGAACAGGAAGCCCCAAGTTTAAAACTGAGGTTAGTTTTGGGGTTTTTTCACTATGTACACCTCTCAGTAAGTAATTTTCTTTTCTTTGTATTCTTCACAAATTGATGAAAATAAAGCTTATGAATCTGTGCTTGAGTCATCATGCAGCTTAAACAACTGATGCTCAAGCAGTTCTTTAAACACAGTCCCAATCTTTCCAAAGACTTCCTAAAAGTGTTCTGCATCTCCAAAGCAGAATATTTCAGAAGCATCCAAAATTAACTGAGATTTAATCTCCCTTTTTCAGCTTGCCTATCTGCCTATACAGTATAAAGGCAATTTCCAAACCGAATATGATAGCAACACCAAGATGTAACTCTGAAAAATCCTTATGGCAATAATTACTTCATTAAGCACTTGTCCCAGGTCTTGGGAAACATCCAGTGGGATTGGAGTTGCGTGTAAAAATTAGGTAAGATAATGTAGTGAAGGATTCTGTTACATACATATCCCAAAAGGGATTTGAATATGAATAAATTATAAGTAAGAAGCTATAACTCTATAAAATCCCTATGGCAATGTTTCCTTATCTAGCTCAGGAGGGGAACACCAAGCAGACTGGCATGGACTCACATGGTGAAGAGGATTAAAAGCCATGCTGAAAAGTTGTCTTGCTTCTTGGGAATCATCCATCCAATGAAATTTAGGGGTTGAGTAAAAGGTATGTAAGAAAATGTTATGCAGTGTAGTATAATGGATGACTCTATGACATGTTACAGGCTGAACAAGGGTCACATTTACAATGCAATATAAACATCCAGTTTCATATAGTAAGTCCCAACATATATGAGCAGCTGAGTACTGCACACAAACTCTCCAAAAAGGAGGAGCATACACTCCTACAGGAGTTACAATGTGTGCAACAGGCTTTTCTATGCCTAGTGCACATTAACACAAGAAACACCTTCCTGTGCATTTTTGAGAGGTTGCAAGTCCCCTCAGGCTGCAGAGTTGTGTCCCTGGACTGCCTTCTTCCTGGGCAGGCATCACTCATGGACACCAATAAAATGGGGCTTTAGCAAGTTTGTGACAACTGCTGAGATACAGAAGACACATGACAGATTCTACAACCACCTGGTCAGCACAGTTCCCACCCGAAACTGTATTTGTTACTGCAAAGCAGAGCATCCAGACAGGAGCACTGAACTTCAAGTGAACAATTGCACACTAAATCAGAGTTTCTGTATTAGATATGTTACTGTGGACAGCCAGAAGACAAAAGCAGAATATTTCACCAGAGATAGTCCACAAAAAAAATCAGTGGATCTGAAATGTTCTCACACAACCTGCATCACCAGCATCTTACTTTATGCTGCTCCCCTTGGATGCACAAGAAATCCTTTCAGCACGTATCAGAGGGTCATCTAACTCAGCAGCCAAGTCAAGAACGTAGTTTCTTTGTGCTACTTATTGCCACCTTCCCGAAACATTTTCACACTTGGTTAAAGCCTGCCTCAAAAGCTGGAGCTCTCTGAACTGAAAGAGACAGGTGTACCGAGAGCAAGTCCCAAAGGGTTCTTTCCAATTCGCATGGACACTTGCCACAGCACTCAGGGGGTGGCTTTTGCTGAAGAATGAAAGCATCAGCCTAGAGTTAGTGACAACAGAGCTAGATTAACACCAGTATTTAGAGGATTTCTCATGTAAACAACAAAACTACAGGATGAGGGGGTCACTTTGCTGTTTTCTTAATGCAGTGTTCCCCTTTAATCACTGTTTAAAATCCATCTTACTTTCCTATACCTTTGTGGATTGCAGGAGCACTACACATTTTAACCATGGCACTGCATTTATTTTCTCTGTTACAGCAACAGTACCTTATCGTCTGATATTCTTGTAAAAGACAGAGGGAGTAAATTTCTGTCATCTATATAACTAACCTCAGTGTGGCTACAGAAAACCAAAAAGAACAGAAAAAAGTATCAGATTACTAGGCAGAAGTTAAGAAACAACAAACAAACAAAAACCTTACCAGTTTTAGTCCTTTGCAACTAAAGCATTCTCAGACTCTACCAGACACGTTAGAAACACTTAAAAGCACTTCCCAGATACCCAAGAAGTGTAAATTTTCTTTTCTGTAAACTTAACACTAAAGAAATGGAGCAGAAAAAGCTTGATATTACACTTTCTAGTCCTTATTTTCTTATTTTAATATGAGGAACACTTACCCCACTAAGTTCTCAAACGTGAGATTCTTGAGTTACTATTACTCATTTGAGTTTATTTCAAGGGCTAAATCCAAGGTGCTGAGCTTGATTTCAGGTGTCAGCTCTTAACCTGTAATTTAGAGGGTTAAGGTTGTGCCTTCATCTCCGTGGAACTAGTACAAAATCTCAATGCATCTGGTTTCAGAGAACAATCTCAAACAGCCATGTTTGCCACTTAGTACAGGTCCTGAGTCCTAATCACACTAAAACCAGATGGATGTGCAAGCCCCAGTCTTCCTGCTCTGACCTGACAGGGTGGTCCAGCTGACTGGGACAGGAGACGGCCACAGTGCTACAGCCTCTGAGGCAGAGCAGTGGAAACGCTTTGTATTAAACAAACTGGGAAAATGTATTTGTCTAGCTGCTCCAACATGGAAAGAGATCCTCTTGCAACAACACAAATTTAGCTAGTTTCAGATCAAGCAACTCTTCATTTCTGTATCAGGCTCTTTTGAGGGAAGTCAGGACACCCACTCAGGGTACCAGCACTTGACCATGTGCTTTCCTCAGCTGACTGTTTCCTGCAATTCATGTTTCCCTGGGCATAATGATTCAGCTTTGGTAGCTGTGGAGTTTCAGGGCTCATCCCTAGATCCATATGAAATATCTAGTGTAGCTCAGTCCAACATGTGCTGCCTCTGGTTGGAAGTTCATCACTTTCCATCTTTGTACATCAGGACATGTTTGGCCATCTCTTGTACCCTCCAAGAAAGGAAAGTGGGCTGGGCTGGTCCAGGGCTCTTGGCAGCTCAGCTGCTGTGAGTCTCCTCTGTTCTGTTTGGAAAGTCATGCCTCTTTGTGCTTTGGAGTACCCAAAATTAGCATGCCAAGTGAGATGTGGAACCACCAGACGATAGTTATATCCTGCTGTGTATGGAAATGTGCTCTATGGAGTAGCAGTAGAAGACACTGGAAGCGGCTCATCTTAGAATAACCTTACGGTTGTGGTTAGATGCTTTCCTGGGAAATATTTAATTCCTGCATTCCAACAAGGTAACCTAACTTAATCTCCAGTGAGAACTTTGTATTTCCTGGTTTATAGGATTAACAAAAAAAAAAGGAGAGCTCCTCCTCCATTTTGTGAGTTTAAAATGAAAACATGGCCAGTCAGAAGTATCAGAGAACTTAAAAGCACCACAGAGTGTTTCAGTTCACCTGGAAAACCTATTTTAAGAAAAAAAAAATTTACAAGAGCATAAAAAGTACCCTCCCCTGAGGGAATGACATGAATTACAGTTACAACATATCTATGTCCAAATTTGAAGGATCCATACAGAGGAGCTCTGTAAGCAGGCACCTGTATTTTCTGAGCCTTTGGATATGTATTTTTGATCAGAGTTGTATCTTTTCTCGTTTTGTGTTCCAATGCTCCTCTGAGGCTACTCATGTACCAGACTGGCTTGAAGTGGTACATCTGTTCCTTCATTATGCTCTGCTCAGGTCTTTAAATACCTGGAGCAAACCCCAGACTCCAGATTTACCTGCTATTTTAATATAGCTGAACTATCTTTTCTCTACTTGGCAGTCACTGTTATTGCACAGGCTGTATAGTTGAAGATCATAAATTTTTCTTTGTGCCCAATAAATGCATTCTTTCAATAGGCTAATGCTTGTATCCTGCAATTATTCCAAACAGGTGGGCACTCTGACACTTGCCATTAGCCAGTCCGCAACACACAAATGTATTGATCAAGACACAGATGCACTTCTGACTTGTGCTAATCAATGTATCAGTTCTCCAAGGGTTTTTACAGTGTAATGAGCAGGAAATATATATACTACTGCTAAGTTTCTCTCTCTTCAGGGAGTAACTGAGTGCACTTATAGAAGAGCTGATGTACTGATTCGCAGTAAAGTGAAATGACATCTCCAAATAAAATTTTAATCTTAAGTATGTATGTAAAGTTTTGAGGAAGACTGATGGGCAAACTTGCAAAGTTTGCAGAATTATAGGGCTTAATATACAGCTATGGAGCTCCTGTGCAATTGTACGTTTTACTGTGAGCCTTCCAAAGTTAACTAGAGTTCAACCTGCTTTTAGACCCCCCCAAGGAAGCCAAATGATGCCACGGGAAGTGGGTTTTTTATGAGGAATTAGTAGTTTCTCTTCCCACCAAGTGTTGTCTTGAGCTTTTAGCTTTCAGGGGTGATATTCTCAAACTCTGTATTGGTGGCTGATCTTTAATTTACCATGCTTTGCCTTCAGTTTTGGTAGTGCAGCTCTATGTTAGCAGTGTCAGGCAAAAGTCACATGTTGTCTGTTTATTTACCAAAACAAGCAAGTCAGTTCTCTGCACACAGCCATGAAACCCAAGCTTGCTGAAGACTGGCATTGTAATCACACTGCATTCAAATTTACAGTTAAGATTGAAGACCTCTTATTCACATTAGATTTGTTAAGCCTCTCTCCACTGGTTCTTTCATTCGATGTTCAGAGAATTACACAACTTATCTCCAGTCAGTGGCGCGATTTGTCACCTTCAGTAAAGTTTGATGTGCTGGTAAAGCAGCAGATAAAGGGCTTTAATAAGCTGCACTCAGGATTCTGAGTCAGTGCAAACCAGTGCTGACTCTGAGGGAGGTCATGAAAAGTGTCTAAGGTTACCTAAGGTTCAAGTAGCACAGCAAAAAATGGCATAGAGGGAAAAAAATCTGCTAAGAACTTTTGTTTACAATGAACCAGTTAACCTGAAATAGACGATAAAAAGTATACTGCAAGCAATCCCTGCAGTTTTTACTGTAGTCTCATAGTTATATTCTACTCATAATGACAGGATGGGAATTCAATAACTCTCTTTTTGTCTGGATCTAAAAGTCCATACACCAAAGCTGCTCATTTGGCTCTTAAGTATCTCTGAACCAATGGTAACCAAACCAGACATTTTTACAGAGTCTTTTGATACCTGAATGCCTGTACCAGTTTTATGTAAAAATATAACAACACTATCACTAGCTGACCCATTTCTCATCACCTACTCTTTTCAGGGGGCAAAACTCCTTCTGAGAGGCACAAAAGGAACCTAGGAATTCTTAATCCCAAAATTCAATGTGTAATCCACCAGCACAGCATGAGTCACATATTTTAATGCCCAGTGTACACAGGCATAAGTGTACAACTGCAAGCAGCTAATGGGTTTACTCTTTTAATGGAGGAAGTCGGCAGCTAATCTGAGGGCCTGGGGTTCAAATGCTACCCATGACCCAACTTAAATTATTGTTTTATTAAGCAAAGACTTAAATATGATTGATATAGTGTAAGCTATTTAATCTGCCATTACAGAATGATTAACATACACCCATCTGTTCTATAATCAAAGATGTTAATAAAGTTATGAAGATAATAGTATAACAAGTGTTTTTGCTAATCCCAAATTGTTGGGATAGTTCTCATCTGGGAGCAGTGAGGGACACAGCAGGGGTAAGAGTCAATCTCTATTAGGAGTGATTAGTACAACTTTAAGCTATAATTGCTTGGATACATTCACACAGGAGACTGCTACCCAGCCATTAAGTATCCTTAAGAGGATGATCTTTTGTACCAAAAGGTCCAGCAGTTTTTCTGACTTTCTGACAGTTGGGAAGTGTATCTCCACCAAGTGCCTAAAGGGTGACTCACACATATAAAATACTTCAGAGGTGGCTGACAATTAAAAAAAAAAAAAAAAAAAAAGTTGATACATCATTTTTCCAAGCATATTTCTCTAAGAGGATGCCCAGCAGTTGTGTGGCATGAAGGTTTTACTGAGCTGAAGGCACCTTGTGCAGCCTACTGTTTCCATAGTCACCCTGGAGGATCAAGAGCAGCCCTGGCTGTTTGGCATTGCCACTGGAAAAGGAGCTAGAACTAAACTGATAGAAAACATGTGACATCACAGGGGAATGTCTTCTTCCCTTGAGTCTGAAAACCGCGGTGTACAACCACAGCATGCCAGTCTCGGGTGCCTGCTGGGAAGAGCTCCGGGCAGGAAGGGTCTGGCGGCTCATGGGTATCTATTGATAAAGCAGCAAAACAGTGACACCTCATCCCATCCTCAGGGCTCGTGCATTCTCTTCCTCAACCATGTCATGCTTGCAGTTAGTTTGCCTAAACATTCATGAAAATTGCACTGAGGTGTAGAACTCGGGAAAACCCTCTTTTCTCTGCACAGATATGCAAACAGAGGATTCAAAAGGTAAAACCGATATCTCAAGATATCAAGAACTGCATTTGCAAGACTGTGAGTTTGCAGAAAGCTGACAACACAATGTGCAGATGAAAGAGTTTTCACAATCTTTTCTGGATGTTTTCTGTTCTGTTTCTGAGTTCAATGGTTAGTTTTGATTTCTGAGAAGAAGTGAAGATGCACCCAAAGGTGCTATTGCAATTTAGCCAAACTGTCAAACGAAGAAAACACCACTCAGAGGGCTTTGAAGCCATAAATAATCATGTCTTTGTAAGCGATCCACCTTTACAATTACATTCCACACATTCTGCTTTCCTTAAAACTCAGGTTTCTGGTGAGCTGGATGGACCTACCTCTCATTTTCCATTTAAATTTTAAATTGGCCTGAAATCAGTCTTTTTCTATTTGGTGTAAATTTTTTAATGGAATCTTCTTTCTCTCTATTTTAATTTTTTTTGCTATATTCAAAGACAGAATCATATATACTCCTCAGCTTTATTGTTAGTAGGCTAGACAAACCTTGTACACCTGGAGAACACCCTTGTTCCAAAATAAAACAATGTGCAAAAACATAGAGGGAGCACTGAACATTTACATCTTCACTACATCTGTTGCATTGGTGGCTTGAACTTGTACATGCTGCCTGATTAAAGGGTACTTTCACTTCATCTGATGTTTCTGATGAAATTCCAGATTACAGCTAAAGTTCTTTTTAATGTTGCATTTAGTTTTATTTCAAACTTTTATTTCCCTAAGTTCTGACTATACAATATTTGAGACATGTTCCAAATCATCAGTGCCTTCAAAATTTGCATCATCTGCAGTGATGCAAATTGACACATCTGTTTTGTGTCAAGGTAGTCATAAAAATATTTTTCAGCCCTTTATTTTGATTAGCCTTTGAACCAATACTCTCTTTCCAAGAACTCTTTCCTTTCAGCTCAGCTAAATATCTACTCTTCAGCCAATTTCTTGCTCATCTTATTCTTTTGCCAATGCTTTATTAACATTTCTGAGACACTTCACCAAAATCTTAGCTGAACTGCTGCTTCAACACCTTTTACTCACAATGCCACATTCTACTTTTCAGGCTTTTTACCTTCAGGGTTCTCAACTTTTCATAAGACCGTATTCTACTTTTTATGCATCAATGACCAGAACTGAAGGAGAGTGAAAGGGCAACAAAAGCATGCTCATCTAGGAAAAAGAAAAAAAAAAAACAGGAAATGTTTATTCTTTCTTCAAAATTCTGAAAGTTTTTAGAACTTAACTCCAAAACAAATGCTCAAAGTAGAATGTAGAAATAAGGTTAAATAATTAAGATATGAAATGAAGACATGTAAAATAGAAACATTAAATCTAGAGTCACCTAGAAACTTCTCCAGTGCCTTTCCAAGACTGCTGCCCCCTGTTCATGTCCTTATAGGCTTTAATGAATTCCAAACTTTTTATTCAATGTTCCTAAGGAAGAACTGAACGGAAGCTGAGCCAGGACTCCAGTGAGTTTTGACATCTTATTTACTCAATAGTGAGATAACTTTCAAAGATAAAATATCTGGTTTAGTTGTTCTTCTGAATAAGTAAGCTTTCTGGGTTTTTTCCTACTTACCTCCTTTCCTGTTTGCAAGCTGCATCCGTTACTGCCACAATGAAGGTTTGTCTCATGGGCAAAGAATCAACATTCATGTCTTTACCTACAAAGGGAAATAAAGGGGAATTTGTTTTCTATCTTTTTGCATCAACTGTGGAATCAGCAAATAGGCCTTACTTTGTTTTATCAAAAAGTCAAATATATTTAGAATTCTATACTTACCTTAGTTTACATTTTAAGTCACTTACTCTGGTAACTGTTTTGTTACCTTTGGAAAGCATCTCTAAGCTGCAGAGTTCTTGATACAATTGTAAAATTAAGCCTTTCTATTTGTAAAAGCCTTTCTATATTGTAAAACCAGATGACTACAATAAAGGCAAAATATCAGCCTCTTTCTCCTGCCCTACAAGGAACAGCAAGTGCTCAGATCTGTGTACGTATGAAAGAAAGAAACGTGCATAGATGGAAGTGAATGCAGTAGAGGAGGTAATATGTCACCTAGTTCAGATTAAACAAAAATGCTGCTGTGGTACAGTGTTGTTTTTACTACTTTGACTGCTATAGAAAGAACACTTGTTTAAGAGGAAAAGGTGCCGTTTACCATAAAACTGCAAAACCTTCGTACCCCACCTTTGCAACCAGCTGGTTATGTCAATCACTAGGTCTATACACAAAGTCTGCCATGAATTGTCTCTGCAGTTAGATGTTGTTTCAACAAAACAAAGATTTGTAACACACTATATGGGGTCCAACGTAAACACTGTACCTCCTAGTGGAAATAGCCCATACAGGAGTGGAGCCTGCATTCTGGATCACCATTGCTAAAGCTTTCTGAAGCTCTTATCTATGTGCCTCATTGCAAAAATCATGAAATGTCAAATGTTCTCTGTGTCTCTGTGCACTGAGTTGCAGTCTGGATTAGAGCCTGAATCCAGAAGATGGTAAGTAGTCTCACTGCCACTCTGTTTAGACAGTATGAGATTGAGACCTTTTGTTTCAGCCCTTCCATAAAACACAGAAATAAATGGAGCAGTTTATTCTGCAAAGATCCTTGAATTCCCAGAGCTTTCTGCATCATCCCTGGGGTAAGTATCACTCCTACTCCCTGCAGTAATGTTCCAGCCTTAAAGGTTTGGGCTGAGCTGGAGCAGTTAAGACTCACAGTCCTTTTCAGTGTTTGTGAGTCAGCCAAGGTGGCAACTTAGTATCTTTTCTAAAAAGCCAACTAGTCAGGTACAATGCCTATATACTGGCAAATCAGAGTACTGCGGCCTCCTAAAGATCAAATTATGCTCTTAACAGTGATCTGGAGCATCTGATTAATTGTAAACTTGAGGTTTACAAAACAGTTAGTGGTGGATATTGGTAGTATTCAGCCTGTTCCCATTTCTTCATCTTTCAGCAGAAAAACTTCCCACTGCAGTGCATTACAATATGGGAAATAAATATAATCCCTCTATCAACACAGCTGTATAAACATGTCAGAATCACTCTGAACAGGAAAAATTACTAAGCAGCTCACATTATAAAAACTAAATATTGGGCCAAAACACTGAACACTTTGCAGAGTTTTCACTTCATTTTACGAAAGAGATTAACTGGATTCAAGGTGGGCTTGCAGACAGGCTATTGTAAATTGGGCCAGAAATCATCAGCCACCTACAGTCTGAATTTGACCCCATTATATTAAACAAAGAGCCCTGAGAAATAATTGAGCTGGGAGCTGCACAACAGCCTAAACCCCTGCTGGCTGACAGTGTCCAGCAGAGAACAAATGAACCCACTACTAATGGTAGTCAACAGCTTCTTCAGAAGGCTGAACTCATCAGCCTCTAAAGAAAAGACATTATTCTGCATAGTCCTTAAACAGCCAACATGATATAGAAAGCTGGCTAAATTCTCAGCTCCTATAGATTGCTAAAACTCTTCCGAAATCAAAAGACCACTGAGAATTTAGATTATGACCTTGTGAACTTTCCTTACCAAAATGAGTATGTGAAAAGAGTAACACACAAGCCCCAGCATAATTCTGTGTGTAGGACCTCACATTGGCATTACAGACGGGACGATCTCTCAGCAGTCTGGGTGCAATGGCAGAGTCCCCAGAAGCACTGATGCACAATTATCATATGTTATCATGCACACGGGTTGACTGAACAGGTGTGCTCCTCCCCAGGTGAACGTGTAGGTCTCTAATGTGCCCATAGCTCATCAGAAAACACTGTCACAGGCTCTGAAGTTGGTCCTTCCCCAGTGATGGCAGCTGTCAGAGAGATGGAGGCAAGATCAGGTTTTTTCACTTTTGCATTTTTAACATAGTTGAGCATTAAGTAGTTCCTGTTCTAGAATAAATAGTGCAGATCCACTGCTATGTGTTTTATAGGCATAATAAGGAGTGCTGTGAATCTACAAACATAAAAGTGTTGGTGACTTTCTGGCAGTGGTCGCTGCTATCAGCTATGGTTGGTGACATTCGTGCTGCAAGTTAATGAAACAAAAACAAGGTTCCTACCTAAATTAGTTGGAATACAAAGCCCAGCTGCTTTGTGGAGAAAAGAGAATTAAATAAGCCATGCCTCACTTCAACTCCCCAGCACACTATGATTTCTCTCTGAACCTGCCACATCTCAAAAAATGCTTCCATTCTTTTGCAGAAGTCAAAAAAACAGGTAATTAGACCTGAACCTGAAGGTGCTTCCCCAAGCCAGGCCTGACCTGCTACTTCCAATGGTTCTCAGGCAGCTTCCCCCAGGGCAGGACAGACACAGACCCTGTGTGACACTGCTCTCTGCTGAGCTCTTGGCTAGGGACAGGGCAAACCCTCCTGTCTAGTCAGACACAGTGGTGGGGAGGAGGTCCTCCCTTCCCACCTGGGGCAGTTTCAAGCTTCACTCATTCCTCCACAGAGGCCTGAGCTGTCCGCAGGGCTTGGCTTTTACAGGGTTTATACTGGGGAAGAGGGTGGCCAGCACAGAAATCTTAGTTAATCCATAGAAAGAGCTTGTACTTGCTGGGAGTGTCTTACATTTTGTGCAAGGTTTATATTAAACTCTCACAGTGAACATTTTTTACTTGGCAAATTGATCAGTTAAGGCCTTCTCAGGTTCTTCCAAATGCCCTTCTGAGTACTGGAACTTGTGGAGGTCTGAATCTCAGCGCAGTCTGATGCAGAGACTGTATCATCTGCAGCATGTATACAGGGTACGCGGATAATTCTGGTGCCACGTAGCAGGTCAGTCTGATTAGAACTCTTATGCCATATTCTATGTTTTATCTTTTTTTTTCTGCAAGTGATCAGGGAATCTCAGAATTAATTAAATCTCTTGATGTACTTAGACAGCTTGTGGAACAAGTGGTGAGATGTTAGAGATACTGAACTTGTTCATTTGATTTCATCTCTGTAACCTGAGCTCCAATTTAATGCTGTACTTCTACCCTCTTGAAGATTAATTACTGCATGAGTTAGCAAGTCATCTCACCAGCTTTCATTTGTGAAGAGTGTAAGTCAGTAGAAATGTAATTCAGGTATTACTCTGGCTTTGTACATGACCAGTGAAAATTCCAAGATTTAGCAGTTAAATATATTTAACACTACAACGCTCTTTTCTTGGAGCCAACTCTAGGGCTAACTCAAGCATGGTTATAGGTGAAGGAATATGACTAACATTCAAACTCTGCTTTCAATTCTCTCAGTACAAACAAACTCAGCTACAACTCCCAATACCAGAGGAGTTTTCAGGATTTACACTTGTGTTAGTGAAGAGATGGTAATTCTTTAGATTTTAATTTTTTAAAAACATATCATGGCTTCGTAGAAATAACAGCCTTAACATTGACAAGAGCATCACAGGACTGATTTCATAGTTATAGCACATCACCGTCCTGTTCCTGCTGGCTCTGCAGTGCTGTGGTGGAGCAGCTCTGAGCTCCAGGTTACCAAGGTGTCCTGTTTACAGATACCTCTGCTCTGGACACTTCATCTCTCTACATAAGATGAGGTAAACAGAGAACTTAGTGAGACTCCATGTTCTTATAGCTCTGCCATGAGGGCACTGCAGCGAAGGGGACCAGCTGGCATCAGGCTTGTGTTTGTGCCAGAAATACAACTCTGGTAGCAAAAGAAAGATCAACAACTTGAAAATATAATAAGGTAGAGACACAGGACAACAAAGCAATACAGACAGACTCTTCAGTTTAAGAATGACACATTCAAGAAGCTTTAGATTGTTGGACAGGAACTTCTTTGGAAAGTTCATGGCCAAAACAGTATTAATTCTAATTTCTCAGGCACTCAGAGAAACCTATTTTCTTGTCAAAATGAAATTGATTAATCTCCATCCATTTTCAGAACTCCATAATAGGTGTAATTCTACCCTTAAACACAGCTGAGGTTTTAGATTGTCTTAGTTAATGTATTTAGTCCAGCAAACTCAAGCACTAGCCACACATAGAAAGGTTCAGAAAGATGTTACATGCAAGCCCAGGTAAACCTAAGTCTGCATCGCAGCTTCCACAAAAGTCCTTTCCTTGCTTCCAAGAGCAGAAGTAGCTTAGTAGAAAACCGCTACTTGTAATCTTGGCACTTGTCACAATTGTACATCATACAAAAAATTACCCTCCAAACCTGTGCTTCATGATGTGCAGAAACCCGCCCCAGCCCTAGTGGGCACTTGTTTTGCCAAGGAAACACTTACCCACCCCTAGGATCACTGCAGTTCTTACTTTACTCTCAATGTTGTCACTGCTTCTTGCAATGCCTGCTAACCTTGTTGTTCTGCCTGAGGGCACCAACATTCCCACCCTCAGTGTCAGACATACAGCACTTACACAGTTTGTTCACAACACAGATACCAGTTATTCTTTCCTAGAAGGCCTTGTCCCAGGAGAGCCAAAGGTGGCTTCTCGATTCATACCCTTAGGGTTAATGGATTTTTCCAGGGGATTGTTACCCCCCGGATTCAATCTCTGCATTGTTTCTCCATACAGCTTTAAAAGGATTGCTTACAGCAATCAAGAACCCACAGCAGTTGCCTCCAGGAATACTATGACTAGTATTTGTTTTCTTTAGTTTCTTTTAGGTTCCTTCAGTTATACACCATAGAAATGCATCCAAGCACAAGCATCACTGTCTGCTTTAGCAGGGCACCAGGTTGTCTGTTACAGAAAACATGCAACAAGTCTTGCATTAATTCAGACGTCCATCCCTTATCTTGACATCTGAAAATGGCACCTTCTGGCAGCTTCCCCTTTGGTATTGTCTTTCTTTTAAGGATGATGTATGGTGGCAATTTTGCTTTATCTGCTAAGACCACCAGCAAAGTGACAAACCTGGTTTTTTCATTGGCAGTGTTTTTGATAAGTCATTTGGGCTGCTTTAGTGCATGGTAATATGATGTCTAAAAAATCCACTGCACGTCTAAATTAAAAAGGAGATGTCTGATTTGTGTTGCCTGTGTGCATTTATAAATATTTGTGAATTTTCTATATTGCTGCAAAGTGTTGAAATTTTAATGTTTTGTCATATATTTAAAACAAACTTTATCCTAGTGTTGTATTACATTTAACATCTTGAGTATTATATAGTTTTTGCATACCTAAAATTTCATGGTTTGACTGTCAGTTCAGCAAGATCTGTCCTGTGAAGTAACAGTTAATTGTGATGGGAACACTGAAAGGACCTCCTCCTAAAACTAATAAGAAATTTTTGTTAGGAATTTCCTAATCTGAATAACCCATTCAGAAATTCATTAATAGTAGAATAATAATTTTCTTCTTCCTATAAAACTTTTAGAAACAAACAGTCATTAATCTACTAAGAAGTTTTCATATTTCTCATACCATAAAACACAAGGCTTCCAAAGCCTCTTCAAAAGCCATAGATCTATGCCTTAAAGTACTCAGTAGCAATGGTAATCAAGGTGTTCCAGAGACAAGAGAGAAAACGGCATATATTATAAAATATAAACTGTATTATATGCAAGCTAGGAGTAAGCAAGCAGTAGAAGGCGTTCACTGTGTTCTCACCTTTGAAGGAGCCAGTGGCTCAGAGCAGCTGCTTTGGCTGCTTTTGTTTGTCACATTGAAGAGCAAGAGCAGCAAAGCAGCAGCTCTCAGAGCTTCTCCTCCCTGGGGTAAGAGGTGGAGGCTAATTAGGCAACATTGCTAGTGAGTGGCTACACTGGAGTAGCTGAAAAAGATGTCTGTCATTTTTTACTGTCTTAATAATGCACCTTCTTATTTCATCTTTTCTAACATTTGTCTCTTTCTGTAAATCTATGCTTTCAAATGAAAAAGAAATCCTATAACATAAAATCTCATCTAGTATTGAAACGGAAAAAGTGTTTGATATTCCCAGGGCTGATATCCTTAAAACTGGGGTACAAAGCTTCTCCCCCAGCATCCAGCATCCTGGTGTATTCATTCAGAGTGTGAGGAGATGAGAAGACTAATAGGTCTTTTCCCTTGAATGATATAGCGCAGTTTATGAGCTGGAAATATGTCAAAAGAAGCTTTTACCCACTGTCATCACACATTGTTATGCCATATGATCTCCCTCCTGGTCTGCAGTGTACCCCTTGAGCTAAGGCAGAGAAGACAACAACAATTCTTTATTTTCCTCAAGAAAAAAGAAAGAAAACCACAGTCTAGCACTATGTTCTTGTCCCTCCCCAGCCTGCCAGCTCCTTTGCTTCTTGCTTTGGTGCTAGGTTAACTAATGATACTTGTTCCCCCAGGCGAAGAGGATCCACACAATTTCGTCCAAGGGTCTTGTCTGATCTTTCTTACAACAATGCAGTTGTTACAGAGGCCAAAGCAGAAACCACTGTTTGGTCACCTTGTTAAATTTTTTCCTGATTTTTTGTCCATGGCTTCATCCTTCAGGCCCAATATTCCCCAGGGGTTTGCAGAGCTTACCTCTCTGAGATCGTTCCGATTTCTTCTTACAGATCTTTCTCTTAAATTTGTAAACAAACAGACACTACTTACAGTCTTGACTTCATTTTGAAGACCAGTATCTTCCAATCAGCCAGAAAAATAATCTTGATAAATCTTTTTTTTATATTCCTGTCTTCTCATTCCTATAAAGAGCTGAAAAATAAAGTGAAATATCTGAATTTTCTACAAAATGGAAATTCTGGCTCCCCAGTGACACTTTAAATGGTGTTGAGACTCACCCTCCTATCAGCAAAGTGGCTTTTGATATTTCTATATAAGTGTCTCGCTTTGAGTCATTTTGTGTCACAAGCTAATAATAATAATAATAATAATCAGAAGGCATCTGTATTAGGCATCTCCACACCTGTCTTTTTGGGAAGTTCATATTTTGATATAGATCCAAACTTTGCACCTGAGGCCCACAGCTAGGAGATGTGAGCAGGTTTTGGATAATAAAGCAGTGCCATGACAATGAGCATCAGATTACATTGTCCTGGAAAATGTAGCAGCGATGACTTCAGCTTGTTTAAAGGTGTGAGGTTCTCAAGCACAGACAAAATCCAAGGCTGGAGAAAGTCATCCAGCCTCGCTAGGGCTGAGTAAAGGCAGGGGTCCCAACCCCGGAGCTGAGATCATGGGGAAAGCCGACTTTCCCAACGCTGTTACTCCCCTGCCCGCCCACACATCTGACACAGCGGTGAGGTGACAGCCAAGCGGCCTGACACGATGCGAGCAGAGGCCAGAGAGAGATGTAGAGGGGACTGCAACGGCTGTGAACAGCAGATGATGTGAGCTGGGTGGGAGCCCCATCCCACCCCAGCAGACACTCCAGGCACCATTCTGAAGAACTGGAACCCCATTACAGGATACACCCTGCAAATAGCTGCACGGTCCAGCCCTTCAGGCAAAGAGCCCATTTCCCCACATGTTTCAGGCTCTATCTGTGTGTGGGAGGAAGTGCTTGCCATCAGGACCACGTAATGCTAGCACGGGAGCTCCGGGCTCGTGTAGGGGAAGGGCTCCAGGGCTCCTCCTTACAAGGCCACTCCTGTCCGGATGGGATATGTCTTCAGGCGATTACGGCCGAGAACCATGTGTATTTTAATAGGGAAAGGACTACACAAGTTAGCACAGGGGGAGTTTTGCCTGAAGTCTGAGAGACTGAAGGTCCTCGGAGCACAGGGTGTGCTCTGCCCCACAGCCGAAGCTCAGGGGAGCTAAGCTGCTCGGCACAGTTAACAGGTACGGTTGGGAAGGCTCTTAGGCACCTTTTTTTGGCAAACAAATATGTCCCCCCACCCCCTGCCACCTAGGCAACACAGCGCATGGCTGTTTTTATTATGGTTCTGTCACTTCACACAGTCCAGCTTTACTTCAATAATAAAAATATAGAAATATAATTAGCATCTTTGTTTCAAGGCACTGAGTTTTTAAATTACCATGTGTGACAACTGTTATGGCAGTGAAATCGTTAAAATCATGTAAATACTTAAACCATGTAGGCCTGGGAGATTATAGTTTCATTAGAGAAAAGGCTATAAAGTTAGACCTAGGTAATTACCTTTCCCATTAATGCTCGAGAATTCTTTGCTCCACTGAGAAGTGATTGTGGTGCATCATGCCTTCTGTGCTTTTACATTCAAACTGCAGGAGCTTTTATTTCATCAGCACAAACTGCAAGGAAACAGCGGCAGCCTTCCAGGTGTACTTTGCAAATTGGGGTTTAAATGTGGAACACATCAAATTAAAATTCAATATTAATTATTTTGTCTTGCTAGGAGCCTGAGTAGTTTAAAGCAGCAAGGGTAATTGTCTAACTCATTGTATGTGTCTACAGCGAACTTAATCATTATGTCAGCTTCCTAATAAAAGGTTATTATAGAAACAAAGATCCCAATTTTACATATGGTAGGCAAGGGAGAATTCGAAGAGCTAGTCTCCAAGGTAGACTTGAGTTTCTTGACAAATGATGCCCATGCTGTGATCAGATACTTAACAAGAAATCTCGTTATTAACTAGGCCTGTACAGATAATTAGCACTTGAGCTTCAAATTTTAAATCTGGCTTGAGATGTATAATTTATCAAAAGCTCTAGCTCACTGTCAAAGTCCTATAATAGGGCAGTGTTATTGATGAATTGAGATTAAGAGCAGATTGAAGAGAAAATTAGGCCACTGGTTAGTCTGAAAGGTCTGATTTCAATATTTGCAGTACTAATTTGGTATTATTTTGGTAAATGGATGTGGTCCCCAAGTGCTACACAGTATAAAAGAATAAACTGTAAGTCATTATTCTAACAAAAAAAGTATTGTTTACTGTATGCTGAATTTTGCAACACTAGCAGTCTGCTTAATAAGCTTCTTTACAGGATAAGTGTACCTGTTTTTATTGCATTAATTTATTATAACACATAGAGAATGCTAGGCTTTTATTCAGGGTTAGAAAATGTAGCTTCTTTACATTAAAGATTATATTACATTAGACTAATGATGATCGTGTATGCCAATCCCTAGTTTAGCTGTTTCATTTATATCTTTGAATTGTCTTTGAAGCATTCTTCACATCAGAATGCAGATAAGTAGCATTTCATATGTACAAGCTACATAAAAAGAGCAATCTTTTTTTAATGATCGCCGGTAGCAATTCATTGCAAGTGGTTCCAAGGAAAAAAAATGAAAGAGTGACTGTATACAATCTATCTACAGTAAACTACAGCTGCAAAGGTGTTAGATACACATTCATGACCCTTAGCACACTAAATCTTTTTGATACACATAATAAAATGACATTTAGGGCAAAATCAGATGTCCAGAATTATGCTGGGTAAAACATAAGGTTGGGACAAGTTATGTTTGTTTTTCTCAGGGTTTAATTCCTAGCCGAAGCACATGGATCATATCAAAAAGGTGCTGTTTTGCTGTATATCCTCTCAAATATTTATCAAATGCAACTGTGTATCATTGCACGTATCTTATATATCACATCAGTATCCTCCAACAAAATAACAATATCAGTCGCTGCCTTTTTCCAGGAAACTTTGCAGTGACAATCCCCTGTAACCCGTTATTGGCAGCAGCTCCTTTCCTCTCAGTTTCCAGCTGTCCAGCGGGGTATGCCAAGTCACAGCAGGACCTGAGGAGTGTTTGTATTCAACTGTGGCACTGAGCTTTATGGAGATTTGCCTTGTATATTGTGCACTTGCAGACAAGCGGGATTTCCAGGACCCAGCGGGGGCTCCCCGGTGTTTATGCTGAGGTGGTTTGCTGGTTGGCAAATTGCTTTGGGCCAGAAACGTGTGACAGAAGAAAATGTATTGCGTTAGCTTTTCTATCAATAACATCTTAACACTGACTTATAACAATTGCTTTCATGCTGATCCAGCCTCCTAATTTTAATTTTAGGACTGATTGAATTTTGCAATCAGGCGTCTTTGGCTATACTGGAAAGAAAAGCCTTTTCTTCCTTCCTTAGAAATAATATGCTATTAGAAACATAAGCAACAAAAATATAACAACTTCTACCACTCGAATAAGTCTTTGTCTAACACATATTTACACTAGTTTTGAAAACACCTAATCTTTGATATATGCATTATAATAGTTTTAAGAAGACTTAAAATAATTTCTTCTTTTAGCTGTTTCTCAGCTGTACATACTGGAGTATCATTTTGCAGAACTGCTTGATTCTTAATAGATTTGCAAGGGATCCAAAAAAGGAGGGTACTGAATTCTCAGCAGACAGAAATGCTAATATATACCTTTGTGTGGGTTTTCATTCAGTCGTTTACATTTGTTACTCACATATGAGCTCATCCTGACCTTGTTTATGCTGATGATACTTCTGAAATTTGAGATCAAGAGACTCTCCCAATTGAACTAAGACTTATATTAGTGTAAGATGTAAATCTGAAGAGCCTTGAGGATAATTTAAGATTAAAGTGATCAATAAGCTCCAGTTTAATGTTGGTCAGAAAAATAATTAAGAAAGTATTTTAGAACTTTAAACGACATTTTCAAGCATACTCAAATGTAAAAATATTTAGATATTTCAGAATTTGGGAGAAAAAAATGGTAGTATATGCCAAACAGAAACATGGGGCACGTCTCGAGGCTCTGTTAATTTAGGACACCTTGGAACTCTTCAGATAAGGCTGCTTTCTAATAAGTTAAGCTACCCAATTGCCCGACTTTGACATCCTTTCACGTGAAACATTCACACAGCTTGTAAGGGGAGCTGCACACAAAAGTGGTGGTAGAAGGTATGTTTCTAGACTTGATTACAGTCATATAGAAAATCTAATAGCAATATAACACTTTTCATTAATTGAGGTAGGAAATAACAGCTACCAAATGATCCCTGAATCAAAGAATGGAAACGCTTACAATATGACACCTGGCATCGTACACTGCCTCGCCAAAAACAAATGGGTTTTGTCCCCAGGTGGTTCCTACTGTCGTTCCTGCACCCCCTTTTTAAGTGATTTGGTAGCGCTGATGTAAATGCCATTGGTGTATGAAGAGTAGCACCGAAGAGAACCGGGCTTGAGGATTCCTGTCGGCATAATTACAAACTGTGACTACTTAGCGCAGCGTGGCACAGGAAAACAGGATTTTGCCAAGACAAATTCCTTCAGCTAGCCCAGGCATACTCAATGCTATAGATACTGCTGTCATCCCAGTTA
>VZTG01002665.1:196049-277751 GCA_013397845.1 Melanocharis versteri | reverse complement strand
CCGTGCCCGTGGGGTTTGCATCGCCCAAGCAGCCCTGGCGCTCTGCGGCGCCTTAGAGCGGGCAGCAGAAGCCGGAGCAGCCCGGTTCGAACGGGCGATAGTGAAGAACAGTGCCTGCTACTACACAATTACACATTCACAGACGGGTTTTAAAACATACGGAGAGTTTGAATTCTCTCTCTTCCCCCCCCCCCCCCCCCACACCCCAGATTTTTTCTTTTTTTTTTTTTTTTTTTTTTTTTTTTTTTTTTTTTTTTTTTTTTTTTTTNAATTTAATTATTCCGGAAGACAGCTGTCCGGGAAACTCAGGGCATTTTCCAACTGGAATACAGCTCTATAGCCTGTGACAATGCACAGTGGTTGATGAGTTAGTTCTAGAGGCTTCTGAATTTTAATGATGTTGGAGATGATATTGTGTGTCCTTCAGCTTGTTAGAGTGACACTAGCACTCCATAAATCATAATACCTGTGTATTGTAAAATCAATACAAAAGTGCTATCTCAGCGCTAAACCTTAATAAGTTTTTCAGTGCTCTAGCAGCCTAAACTTTGCTGTAATGCCATTGGACCTGCGGGTTGGGATCAGAGCATGCTTAATTTGTTTTGTAATAGAGACTTTTCTTTAATGAAGGACCGATTAGTAAAGCTTTGGTTGCCACTCTAGTGATCAGTTGGCAGAACAGCCTCTGCAATTAAACTCGTGTATCTCTGTCCTGAAGCAAAAAAGCAGGCTTAAACAGTCAATAAATGTTAATCCAGTCAGAACCTGTCTGTGCCTTTGAAGGCTGCCCATGAGGGGTTTTTCAAATCACATTTTTTTCATCATTTTAAATATGGAGGTCCCTATAGAGTTGGTACGTAGCGTACAAGGCCTCCCACTGCTCTGTAATAAGATCTGGCATACTAACAGCTTTCTGTACAGATCTGTCATCTTTAGGTAGGTTTGTCCCTCCCCATTTCAGCATAACTATCTGTATAGTTACTGGTTATGAAAAAAAGCATTTTGCCTTTCTTACACATGAGAGTAAAAAGGCTGCTTCAAAAATCTTTATATAGAACATGTTACTATGGATGTATATGATTTTTTTTAATTTATGAGTATCCCCCTCTAACTTTTTTCCATTATTATTTGTTTCTTTGTGGGAGGATACCCAGAGGAAGAAGTTTACGTTTATGCATAAACCGCAAAGCATACACGGGAAGTATGGAACTGCCAAACTATCCTTGAAACAAGCACAAAGAAAGTTGAACCTTATCTAGATGGTTGTTGCTCTCTAGGATATGCTTCTCGTGAAACACTGCCAGATACTCATCTAACTGCTTTCTAGTCCTGTCTGCTTGCTTGCTTTTCCTAAGAGCAGGATACCAAAAGCAAGCTGATAACTAAAAGCGGAGTGAGAGTTAGCAGAAAGTTGTCAGATAGAGCTGGAGTTTTAGAGTAAAAGAAAGAAGCAATTCCCAGTCTCTCTATTTGGGGAAACAGTCTTTGCTACGAACTTCATTTTCTTCCATTTCTCAGCCTATTCTTCTATCTACCCCTCTAGCTGCATGCATGATGTACATAAAACATTAACATACATGGGAGAGTGTGTTAAATTTAGCCTAATCATAACTGGCATCTCCCTTATGTTTTGTAGGATTTAGCTTTTGTTCTTTATTGTGAGACTGAGAGCTTCACACAAAAAGATGAAGAGATTTGTATGAATCACTGGATTGGAAAGAAGAATTTCCTGCTGGAGAGAGAGAGGAAAAAGAAGGGTATCAGTCTCTTTTTACAAAGGACCAAATTCATCACTTAGCACAACATTCTGATTTCCCTGGAAGTCTCTGTTCCCTGCCAGCATGACTTGGGAGTGTTTGGAGAACACAGACTGAGAAGAGAAACTTGTGATGGCCCTCTGGACAATGCAACCAGTACAGTGCAATCATGCAGGGTTTCAGCAAAGGCAGTAAGTGCCAATACTGTAATGGGATGTCCTCTGCTCTTTCCTGTTGGCTGCCAGAATGGTACAAACCACCAAATTGGCTTTAGTTTAAGGAAGGAAGCCAAGGAAATAATAGCTAAGTATAGTACTGTAGGCATTATTATTAACTAGTTACATTACTTACAAATATATACATATAACCTCCATATAATTATTTGAAATTATTTTTAAATTTTAGACTTTGATGAAGAATATTATGAAATTTTTTAAAATATAAATATATACATTTGAAAAACTACCACTCTCCTTTCCTGTTTTTTCAACCGCTGCCGTGGTGCAAGACCAGTCACAGGCAGTGACAGAAGTCATAATGTAACTATCCAGTATATATCAGGTTGGTCAGGTTCAGCCTGAGGTACATATTTTCTGATAATTGAAATTTAAAAAGCAATAGGAATATGTTTTGTATTATTATTTGCTGTATTTCTCTTTTATGTATACTTGGTTGCATCTTTAGTTTTGATTGTTTGATTCAGACTAGCTTATGATAAAGGTACTTGCCGTGACTTACCTTTTATGCCACCTCTGATTTCAGCCCTCTGTATGTATTTCTTTCAGCAGCCAGAATTATGCCAGATCTAGCTGGAGTTTTGTCTTCCTTCATCCTCCTGTGTTCTCAGCAGTCACTGGCAGCAGACCTTGGATTCCCATTCAGTCGGGTTGTATGCAATGTTGCAGAAACCATAGAGGAGATTCTTGTAGAAATACAGAAGTCAAAACTGCAGGGAAAAAGGAGTCAGACAGTGCCTTTCAGAAAAAAATAGAACGAGCAAAGGGATTCCAAATAGGCAAAGGATATCTTTAAATATTGGGAATTGCTTATTCAGCACATGAAGCTGGAGAGGCCATACAGTCCTAGGCAATGACAGCACAATAGCATGGATATTGATGGCCTGAAAGTCCTACTGAGCCACAAAAAATTATGTTATTAGGTTCCTCTACTATAATACACAGATTTTTGCATGTAAAAATCTTATTTTTCCTAGTGGGATATGGTAAATAAAGTTCTTACATGTTTTTGACTGCATTTGGCCCATCATGTAGTTTAGTCAGCACGTCCCCAGATTTAAGAAAACAGGACTTAAGCCAGCCGGCTGATGAGTACTCCCAGAAGGGAATCAAAGGGAGCAAACACCTCTTAAGCAAAACTGTGTGAGAGATATTTACTATCATGGAAGACCTGCTAGAGGGTGAAGAAACACAGCATTTAGAGAGAGGATACTCACAATGTCTAATAAGACAGGAAAAAGTGAACATGAGGATGGACAGAGACTTACTATGGCCTTGGGGTTGGCCCATGGCTGTGTATAAAACCTCTCTAGGTGTTCTCCAATGTCTGCTCACCTAGCCCTGCAGTCTATTCAGGTATTAACTAACCTTGCAAGAAAACAAAGCTCAGATGAGCAGAACTGATGTTGATTTCTTAGCTTGGGTCAGTGAAACTAGCTTCTGACAGCATGGTCACAAAGCTGACTGTGTAAGGTCAGTGGAAAGCAGCAAAATTAGGGAGCATGCATACCCTCTATATTCAACCAATTCAGTTTATTTGATGTTATTGGTTACTTGGCCAGCATGTCAATCTGGGGTACTAGAGGTGTTTGTGTAAAGGTGAGTTTCCTACATAAGCTGAAGCTGGGGTGGGGAGGTGAAGAGTGGCACTAAGCACTAGGTTTTGTTTACTTTCCTCTGGGTATCAGCACTTGCTGAATGAGAACTCCATGGTCACAGCCTGATCATGATCATTTTAACAAAGGGAGAATAAATCAGAAAATTTAAACCAGTCCTCAAGGTGACAAATGGTGCCTAAAGAAACACAAATGTGACTCCTACATCTGCTTCATGCACTTTTCTGCTTGCACACTCTTGGGTTGCCCACAGGTGTAGGTCAGGTCAGAGTCACACCAGCTATTCTGAGTGGGTGCCACCTCAGCAGCTGGAAGGAGTAAAAAAGAAATTTGGAGTAATTCTCCTGTGAGCCACAGTGATCTGGGCTGCCTCTCTAATTCTGAGACAACTCAAAGACTCTCCCAGAAATTTAGGAGCCTCTGTCTGTTGTTTCAGTGGACTTCCAGGGTCAACTGCAAGTGGCTGCAGGAGGTGAAACTTTAAGCAGACTACAGCCTTATAAAATTTCAGCAGACACATACTTGAAAGCCTAATGATCAGTTTAGCTTGGCTTAATTGGGTTTATGTGTTCAAGGATATCCTGGCAGCTACTCTGGGAGAAAATTAAAGCTGGAACAAAATTTTGTTGATCTAATGGAGAACCTGAGCCTACCTCTGCATGAGAGGCAGCTCTTAGCTGACTCCTTGTAGTCGGGGAGATAGGCTGAGCCCAAATATTTCACTGTTCATCAGCCATAAACTCTGTCTTGGGGGAGTGACAAAGCTCTGTACTTGGGAAGCTGGGTTGGCTCAGTGCTGCTTACTCACTTTCTCTCCCTTTCAAGTCTCATCCACCCATTGCAAAAATGAGTCCATGATGAATAGACTTTTGAATTGGCTTATAATTGGTTATTCTACTCTATAATATTAATTTTCATCTTCAACTGTTCATTGATCGAGGAATACTGGATGTGGATTGTTAGTTTTCTTCGTGACACTTATATTGAAGAATGATTTGGAGAGCATGTTACTGCATATTGATGACCATCTCTTATGTGTTTTTAGTCTTTCTCTCTGCTTCTTTAAAAGAAGCAAATTTAGCTTCCAAGGCTTGCATATTTTACCTATTTTTATTTAATAATCAACTATTATTAACTTTAAAAAATGCTGAAGAAAAATAACAAAATATGCAACTGTATTAAAATGAAGAAAACTCCCCTGAAAAAAGAGTTAGTCAGCTTTGCCCCTCTTACCAGTCTTTCTGATTTGCTTTCAAATACTTCCACTTCTCTGTCCATGCCGCAGTGTTTCCAGGTGCACGGTAGTGTCCTGAGTTCTTGGGCTTTCTTACAGACCACAGTGAAGCTGAAACAGGAGCATTTACAGTCAAGATTATTTATGCTAGTCAGCTCACTGCAAAATATGTGAATATAACAGGTTATGTGAACACTTATGAACTAATAATGCACTGAGATCATCCGTAATATGGAAATTGAACAAACAGCAGTTTGCCAGCCACAACTGGAAGAGATGACTCAGTTTGATCTCTGGCGAAGGCTGACATTGTCACTGCTATGCGCAAAGTGGAGAAGGGCACTGATGGCTGCTCCACGTGAGCATTTAGTGGCCTGGACACTCCTGTAACTCAGGGGACACTGACCCTCCCTTCGGCACAGCTGTTCCAAGGGCTTCAGAGACTATGCACCCTCATGTGAGTTGCTTTCGTGGGGAATTTTTCTGTCAAAGCTGCTTGGTGGCTTTCATGCAGTCAGTCCCACCCTGTGAAATAAGTTCATCATGCAAGTGCAATAACCTGCTTTCAAACTTCCCTTGATGATTTAATTTCAAACAAAAAATCATCATAAGGCTGTACTCTCTGCACCTCAAATTTCCATACTTTTAACAACTTGCTGCAAGAGCCTGCCAAGTAACATAACTTTGTTAATTTAAAAATTCGTTTATTTTATCATTGTCTTCCAAGAAGTGGCAAAATTAATTTTAATTAAAATTTGTATTTAGGAAACAATCAACAAACCACACACATAACCACATGCACAGCTTGATTTGCTGCTGGGGAGAACCATGGTATGCCAAGCTTCAGCCTGAAGCTAATTTTTTACAGCCAAGTTATAAAGCCCTGAAAAGGGGGTTTTATTGTGGAAATGCTGACAGAACCATAGTGGTGCTACTGGCTGCCTCTCTAATTAGTTTAAAGAATGGAAAGTTGTATTTTGCAATATGTGGTAAGCCCTCTTTTCCTGGTGTTGCTGGTTTATGCCAAAACTACAGGATTAATTTGATGTCATTACAAGTTTGAAAAGATGAGGTTTTTGCTGTCATGAGAGGTTAAGTACTTTCAGGCAGCAAACTGGATTTGTACTTTCAATTATGTAAATATTAAACGGTGCAGTTTTGATTTGGTTTTGGTGACAGTAGCAGATCCCCGCTGTGTTCGCTCTACTTTGAAGAAGATGTGGAGTCCACATGGTGTTTCTTGCATGTTTTCCAGAGACTACTTTTAAATTCCTTCAATAAAAGTTACTTTTATTCCTGTTTAAGTGTTTTGTGGTAATGTTTACAGACAAACATCCTGCCAGCAGACTAAAGTAAATAAAAGACGGGACACCAGTAACATAAACCACATCATTTTACTACTGTTCTCCCACCACCTGCACTCCATCTTTGCCAGAGCTCCCCATTCGTAATTATGCCTACCTGCTCTGACTTCCACAGGTTTCAACTTTTGCAGTGTACAGGGAAGGTGGCAGAAGCCATTTACCCAGCCACTTTCATTGTCTGCTGCAGGCTTGCTGTAATATCACTGGAGTCAAGCGACTTCTGTAATTTACCATCTCTTCAGCAAAAAGCAGTTATTTTTTAACTAAGACTCTGTGGCTGCGCATCCTATTGCAGTGCTTACCAGCTCCTGCTAACAAGCCCACACCTCGTACACCAGCTACCCGTGACCAGTAACAAAGGAGCATTCCTTCCTCCAAAGGTAGGGCAAACATAAGGGAAATGAATAGCTGCAATTATAAGATTACACACTCTCATGACATACCAAGCATGTCTTAAAAACATGCATAATTACACAAAAACGAGTCGACCTACTGATTTAAATGAGACAACTATGTGATTAAGTGCTGTGCTATACTTTCATTTTCCTAATTTGTTTGCTTGGTTGCTTTTTTTTTTTCTCCTAATACAGTACCCACAGTGTCTGAAAAATGTTACTCACTTACAGTTGCTATATAATTGCTCCTTCTGCTATTGTTAGTGTGCTGGGTCTGGGCACAGACCTGAGCATCAGGGGAGGGCTGTAGTGAGGGTCTAAAAACTCATGTATATTTGTTTCAAAAATACTGCTATTCCTTCAAGGGCCTACAAATCCTCATTAGTTATTATACTGTCAGGAAAAACTGTTATATTTACACCTGAAAACAAGCCATTGCAATCCCTCTCTCCTTTTTTGGATAAAACTGTGACTTCCTAACAATGTCTCCTGTTGTAGTCAACATTATGCTATTTGGCACTACCAGGATTAATTGAGCGACGATAAGAAATTAATCTGTTCTCTTTCTTCCACTCCCTGCTTTCTACTCCCATCCATTTGCAAGGGGTGCCTATGTCTGGTACTTGACAGTACCTGCAAAGGCATTGACACTGAATTTACTATGTCTGCTGAGATTACACTAAAGGGAACAGTGGATTATTTTCTAAGTGCTAATCCTTAATGCAGAAATTTGTGCTTGTTCAGCAAAGCAAGGTCTCCATTTCCTTTCTTCTTTGTATTTTATTTGCTGCCACCTAGGTGGGAGGCAGCCTCTTAGGAATGACCCGATGGGCTGGTGCATCACAATTTGACTCAACCAGATCTGACCCAAGAAGCAGTGCTCAGAATTAGATCACAGTCTCTGCATGCATTAAGATCTGCAACCTACAGTAGCTCTGCTAGTCTGCTGAGCAACCAGACTGACTCTGATTGAAATTACCATTTTGATGCACTGACCTCCAAATCTCTTAATAAAGCAGAAAACTACTTGTCCGCTTGTCCTTCTGGCTCTGGGGAGGTGGAGTGGCACCAGCTGAGTGAGCCAATACAAGATTTAACTTAATGCATGCTCCCAAATACAGCACCAAAGCAAGAAGGAAAAAGCAATTGAAGAGGTTGATCCTCATTTACAGCAGGGGCTGCTCACACAGTCGCACACAGGAGGTCGACAGGGGTCCTGCCAGTGCTTTGCTAAACGGGCAGTAACAAACACCTCCTGCTTCAGCACCTGGGTACATTTTAAAACCCACCACCAATCACACACTGCAACATTCATTCCAAATACTTTGTACTTACATAACCATGTACAGATGTCTGGCCACTCTGGAACTACGAGCTCCTCTTCACAGCTCAGAGGAGAAGGAATGGGAATGGGGAGTTTCATCAAAGGTGGAGATTGTAACAAAGGGGAATAACTCCTGTGCTAATTGGAAGATATAAGGTGGACAGAATCAGTGATACCCACTCCTAGGGCAGTTGTACCCCATGAAGCCTGGAAGAAAAGACAACCTCATCTCTGAAAAATAAATTCTTCCTTTAGGTGCTGTGTCATCATTTGATGTTAAGTAGTAGGTAAAAGCTAGTAGTCTGGTATAAGCAAAAGAGCATCCAGTGAAATAAACAGGATTATTTTGTATCTGTTTGCATTGATTGCATTTCCAGAATAAATACAGGAAAATACCAAGACAACAGCTCTCAAGGAGAGTAGATTGCAAGATTCTTTTTCAGCCAAGTGATATAAAAATAATTATGTCATACTCTATGCAAAAATCACTGAAACAAGCTACACCCATTCCCCTGCCAGACATGCTCACAAAAATAAATAACCTTTCTGCATGAAACTATTCATCCTGAAATTCAAAGCAAAAGGAGTAAAACAATTTGCCACGGTCTATTGTAAAAAAAAAATAAATAAATTGGAGAAATAGTAAAAGCAAATTGAGAAGACTAGTAAAAATAAAGATGAAATGCATAGATATGTGAGAAAAGATTTTATGTTGCATTATCCATGAAACTGATAACTGGATCTTATTTATTAAACATTGTCATTATCAAAACTAAAATATATTGATGTTTTTTCATGAGAATCTACAATTACTTTTATTGCTTTGTAAAATACTATTGAATTTTACTCTATAAATCTAATCTGTGCATAGATTTTAAGGGTGTTCACTTACACATACTTACAAGCATGCATAATTAATTTTGAAATGTAACTTTTTTTTCTTTTAGTAAAATCCAAATCTCATACATTGCAGCTTACCTATTTTTTTAATATACAAATCTGTAAATTGCAGCTTAGTGTATCGAAATAACTCTGGTCTGGAAATCTTGTAGGAGTAGAACATGTTACACACCATCATTTCCCTGGGAAAGCAGGAACTTCCGTAGGGAAGAAAAATGACCAGAGGACACAAAGTGCCTGTAAGGGGTGGGGCATATTGTTTGTCCCAGATGCAAAGAGGATCAGATGCAAACAGGTACAGATCCTGAAGGTGACATCCAGCTGGAATTTGCGATGGGTTCAGTCACACCACGTTGACAACAGCCTCAGGGAAAGGGCTTGGTGCCAGCAGAGGCACTGTACCAGAAGGGACAACAGAAAGGAAACATCCGATGCCTACACATCTTACATCCATTACTCCTGCTGCCGACAAGTACCCTGAGCAGGAAAGCCAGCAGTGCTGTAAGGGCAGCCTGGGCATCTCCCCCACCTCTGTGCAGGGTCCCAGCCCAGGGGCTCTCCGTTCCCTGCTGCTCCTGCAGTGGAGCAGTGCAGCATTTCTGTGCCTCCTGCTGCTGGGGCCAAAACTGCATCACAGCTGGGCTGTGAGGACCTCACCTTCCCCTCTTGAGTGGGAAGCTGCAACAGAGGGGAAAATGGTGTGTGTAGAGAGCACTAAACTCACCTGAGATGAGTGAGGCAGCAGTTTTCCTCCAGAAATGTACCTGGGTGACACTGCAGGCCAGCACGGCTCCAGCTCCAGCCATCAGCAGCTGGTGGCTCCCAGGCACCAAACCTGCAGTGTGCTGATGCCAGCACAGAAATAAGCTGTTTTTTAAAATGCTCTGAATGCTTTGTTCTTGGAGTCATGGAGGTTTATTTTGTTTCCACTGATACCAGTCATGCATAGCAAGAGACTTTTGTGGACCCAAAATTAGCAAAGCAGGGCTGTTACATGCTCTTTTTTTTTCCCCTCCAGAAAGATTGTTATATACCTGAGGCTTCTCTCAGGAAGGGAGTGCACCATAAAAGTTTTATTGTGTATTAGAACTCTAAAAGCACTGTGATAACAAGTCCTGTGTTTTAAACAAAATATAAATACTGAATCCTGTATTAGAAGTGGTGTAGTAGAAGCTCAAAAGTTCATTTGAAAAACTAAGGACCCTTAACTCTAAACCCAAATGAAATCCAGGGAGCTGGGAATACTATAGTGATTATTAGCAAAGGTGTGTCATCCACAATGAGTTTGGGTGATCAAAGGCGAAAAAGATTCACCCAGACACAAATGGGATTTAGGAGCTGCACGTGGCTGCATGTGGGAGTCAACAGAGCAGGGGAGTGGGCTGGACTCAATGGTGCTCTCATCACTAAACAAAGCTGATGAGATGCAGGCTTCCCATCCCTCTGCCAGCTTTCTGCTATCCTTATGTGGCCCTGCTTGTCCCTGTGCCACCATCCACCCATGACCCTGTGTCCAACCTCAAAAGATTCTCCTTACTCACACTGGGGCCCCAAGCAGACAGAAGAGATCATGGCAGCCTGTAGCCTCTTCTCCAGCTCTCTGTTGTTCCATCATCTTCACAGAACTCTGTGTCAGATCCCTTCAGGATGGTGCAGCCAGTTCTTTGCAGGAAAAGAGGCAAGAATTGGTGCTGGCTGCCAAACACGCTTCTTCTCAGTATGAGACATTAATTTGACACAAGTGAGCCTCCAAATGGACTATGCATATAAATATTTAGCATTGCTTTCTAGGCAGGTCTCACCAATAATGTGTATTAAACCTCAACTGTGTGGCAGCTCAGAACTTAGCACATTTTTTGTAATTGGACTGCATATTGTCTAATATACTGGTACCTACAGCCTGCATCTCCCAGTTTACCCTTCCCCTATCATTTATCCCTCGACAAAAGAATTGCTAAGTGAATCTAGAAGATGCCATTCTAATCCAACAGGCTTTTATCTCCATTTTATATTCTAGCTCCACAAGCACAAGCCACAATTTTAGGGAGGTAGGTTTATGTGGAATAGACAGTGAGGGCTACTCAATGCTGCTTCTACTGAGCAATACGATAACTGTTCTAGTCCTATGTTAATCAACAGGCAAAGAACAACAGAAAAAATATGCTTCAATAAGCAGAAAATTCATTACCCCAAAAATGAGTAGGAAGAAGAAAATACTTCTTCCTACTATGCTTTCCTTCTGTTCCTTTTGGAAAAATTTAATTACATGTTCCAAATGTCTAAAACATTTATGAAAAACACGTGAAGCTATAATCCGTGTACTTTTTTGTAGGGCTCTTTAACAGACCTTCTGAGAAGTCCCAGAGATGTTAGCCAACCCATTAAGGGTAATGAATCTTGGCATGAAACAACAGCACAGCAGCAGCAACACATGATGCAGCCTATACCATAAATTATCTCAAAAACAAACCAAATTCCCCTTGTTTATCATGTATATAAAGCACCAGCATTCAAGATTCCCTCCAGAAGTGCTGGACTGTGTGTAATATTACTCACAGCATAACAAGGTCTAGTTCTGTCATTGCGATTGCTTCTTTCCTCAGATGATAAACTACAGACATGCAGCAATAGGAAGCTTATCCAGAGAAATAAAAATATCAACAGGTTTAACAAAAAGTCTGGGGCAACTGCGTGAGGAGGTGAATAAATGTCACTGCAGATGTCTTTGAAGTATTTAATTCAGTCACCATCGCTGACAGAAGTTCTCTGCTGGTGCAGCACAGTGCAGCCCTGTGGCCCTCAATACTGAGAACGAGTCGATCAAGAGTGACTCAAGATCCGAATACAGCAGAGAATGTGCAAAGCCCACCATTCTGCATGGAAATACAGATATATCATAAGCAATGCCCCCCAGTGCCAATATTTACCTGCCTGTTCTACCTCCAGGAAGGAATCCCCACTTGTGTGTCTGGGACATTGCTAAATCTATGAAAATAGCCTGTTTTAGCACAGCCCTACATGCTTCGGCTATGCAGAAATCATCCCACCAAAGGTCTAAGGGATGATCAAAATCTCCAGGAACCAGAATATAAGTTTGGAAGTCATAAAGAATTAGAAGCAGAGAGGTTGCTGAACAAGGAGTTCTTGCCTTGGGTCCAGGCAATGTTGACATGATGCTCTGCCAGAAGTTTAGCTGTGGCTTGTAAATGCATTTATTTAGAAATACAATGGAAACTTCATCCTGTATGTTTTCAATTTGCACATCAAATACTGTTGGTTTAGTGGGTCTTTCTGATTTTATTTCAGCAGCCCAGGTTTCCCTGCCTTTTTAAACAGCATAACTGGCAAACTGTAGATGAGGTGATTTCCCCTAAACACCAGAGGTGCAAGGTTATGCAGGTACAATCTACATTGGATGCTCTTTCCAAGGAATGAGGTGAAACCAATGTTGTTTGAGACCCTGTAATTATAACATTTCCTGTGCTGGGGTTATCAGGGATTTACACTCAGGATGCACATTACACTTTCATTGACCGAAAAGTCAGCCAGAGACTCTGGATGGGAAACTGAGCACCAAGGTAGATGGCTCTTCTGGAAGTCAGTTCTACAGTGCAAGGAAAATGGAAGCATTTATCTGTCAGATTGCTTGAGAGAGAAGATTGTAATTAATTGAAAGCCCTTGGAGGCTTGCAATGTTGAAAACAATTCCCAGAGAGGAAGGTATCAGTACATAGTTACAAAAAAGCTGCTGACAGGTATGGGCTGTATATCAAAGATTTCTGCAACATTTATCTGCCATTAGTACCACACAGTGTGTGAATTTGGTTTTTTCCTAAAAGCAAATAAAGTATGCACTTATTGTGAATATTTATATGTACAGAATATCCATCTCCTAATATCTATCATCACCTGTTTACACGCACACACGAATGACATTCCGTTATAACTTAATTACAGTCAAATTTGAGCATCTGCAACATCTTTTTTGCCTTTATATATTTCTTGAAAAGAGTTCTTTTGTATGATTATTGCCAACCCTTAAAAATTATCCCGTGGAACAACAATGTATGAAGCAGATGCAGCCAATAAGAACATAAAAAAACCCCTAAGTATTTCCACAAGACTCATGCTACTTGGGAATTTGTTATCTCTTGTAGCTGAAAGATTCTGTTAGGATTTGTGTATAAGCCATGTTAGTTTTCTGTGGCAGGTTTCGTACATTACAGCAAGTTTCTTGTTAGTTCAGGGCAAAAAGTCATCTTTGGAGCAGTTGCCCCAGCAGGAGGATAAAAGATGATGGTTGGTAATTACATCAGGTTTGCACTGTTGAGCAGATGTTCTTGCAGATAGATTTTGGCTGGCATTTATAGAACATCACTAGTGAATCTCATGATAGCATTGGAGGAATGCTGCCACAAGTAGATGGAGCTGCCTGCTTCTAATAAAAAGATTTTGAACATAAGAAACAAATTAAAATAAGAAAGAAGTGAAAAGTGTACGAGATAAACTACCTCACAAACTGATTTTTGTCTTTTTTTTTTAAGAGTTAAACTTAACCCTAAATAACCTGAATGTGGCCCAGCCAGTTAGACCTTGTCTTAATAAGCTAAACATGGTACCAGTTCCCAATATCCAGAGGGGTCACAATACTCTGCATAGGGCCAACGTTAGAGAAGTGGAGGCAGATTAGGGGCTAGGGGACATGGGAGCAGCAAAGAACTAGAAAGCTAAGAATACCCCTTACCAGTTTGAAGAAAACTGGACAGCAACCAAAAATTCAACATAGAAGTTGTTAGAAAGAGAACTCAGCTCAGCTTCCATGCCTGACTTTATAGTGATAGAAGCAATATAATGGGAAAAAGGATTCTACTTACATCTTCATAGGCAATTCCAAATGTTTAAAAATATTAACTAGTTGTAAATCAACATTATTCACTGCTGGGATGGAGAAGCATTCACTGTATGTTTGGAAAATGAGCTGCTTAAGCCCACACAGCAACTTGGCAGCAAGAACATAATTGTAGTTCAAAATCTCCTACTCTCAACCTTGTGCTCAGTGTGTATATAGGGTTCTGAGCAGGTCCTTTTTTAAGCGTTAGGCCCGATGTAAAAAGCAGAATGGTGAAAATATGCCAGAGTCTGGGAAATTCTCAGTATTTCTACCAAAACAAACTTCTGAAGACTGAACACATTTCTGAATCAACCAGTTCAATGTAACTTCCTATAAATTTTTGTGCAGTGAATAATGGAAATACGGTATCATAACTAGAGCTGGACTCCTGATTTGACTGTGCTGTGGGCTGCCAGAATGTCTGTTAATGGAAAGATTTATTGACAAGAAGCATTTTAAAAACAGGGCATTTACAATTAGATTAGAACCATTCCCCTTCGTTCTACCTATCCTCAGGAATGCTGACTTTCAAAATCCCCTCTTAATTGTGTTGGGTGAACAATGCTAAAAAAAGCTGCAAACCTGTCCTTACTGGCAGGTGCCAGCTTGCAGAATCAGATACGTGAGCTCCACTCCCTCTATCCTGAACAGGGCACCAGACACTGCAAGAAGTGTCAGATGGAGTTTCCTGTGCATCCTCAAGGGTGTTGGGAGTGATAAAAGAGACTGCGTGGTTGCTGTATGCTTCGCTTTTAGCTCTAAGTTCCAAGAGGGAAAATTTACTCCAACAGTCAAATTACAATAAATATGGAAGATTTCTTTAGGCATCGAGGGCTAATACATGCCTTGACTGCAGCTAAAGGTGTTGTTTATTATACTTACTCCAGGACTGAATTTTGCTGCGGTTCTTCAAGGTGAAGAACTGTGTTACTGTCATGAGAAAAATCTGAAGAAGAAGATGGCTAGAGCAAGGCTGCTAGAAGAGAAAGTATCCAGAGTGGGGAGGGACAAACCAGCAAGTGCTTACGTACTGAAAACTTGAATTTTAAGAAGTAAATTAAAAATAGCCTCAAAATATCTCTCTCAAATAATCCTCTTTAATTCCTTTCTCCCAGTCCTGAATTGAACTAGACAACAGAAGTGCAGTGAGGAGGGTATCGCCTCAGGGTCCACAGTGGGACCATGCTGATGCAGGGGACTCTGGTCAGTATGGATTTCTAGAAGGAGAAAGCAAGCAGCCCATCTGAGCCCCAGGTCTGTAGTGTCACCGCTCACAATGGTATTTGCCCAAAGAGCTGGAAGAAAAGAGAAAGCATTTTCTCTCAAGTTTACACTAAAAATAGGCATATCTTTTTTCAAATGTGTTTGATGACTCCACCTAAGGAATAATTTGATTATTCTCAACAGCATGGTTTGCTTTTGCAGATGTAAAGTGCAAAAAGGGATGCAGCAACTCACATGCGTAATTTCTAATTCCGCTGTGGTTTTCTCGTGGTCTCTCCTGTCCGCTGGCAAGGTGAGCTCATTCTGCCTTGCTTCTTTTCAACCCTCTTCAAGTGCACTGAAGTGCAACTGGTTCAGGTTTCCTGGGCTTCTACAGTCTGAAAAAGAAGTGCAATTTAGGGGTGCCCTTCAGGTATCATAGAGAAAGGCACCCCAAGGAAAGAGAGAGGATAAAGAAAAAGTGGAGGATAGAGGAAAGGTTGAAAATGCCTTGCTTCAAAAAGATAAAGTGAGATCACCTAGGTTACTGTGTGATCCACACGGTGTCTTCTTGACCTTTTTTGAAGAAATGGTACTTGATTCGCCATACCATCACCTATATTTGTAATAAATCAAATGACAAATGTCACTTACTAGAACGCTGAGGATTACTGTTCAAGTGATTAACTGAGAATCATTTGTATGATTAAACGCTGGAAAATAATTTGATTTCACCATGAACCTATAGCATAGCTCTCATTACACAGAAGTGCTGCATATTAGTTGAAGCAAATTAACATTCAAAGAGTTTCTGGAGTGGCTCCTAATCACAGGCTGTTAATTACTGTCATTACATTCGACTGCTGAAGAGACTAACCAAGGAATCAGTCTCATGATCTTGGTATTTGAAAGTGATCTTCACCAATAAAAGCACGTCAGACATACAGAAATTGCAAATTGCTGAATTTGCTGACGCGGTGGAAAATTCCGCTGACTATAAGTACCCATCTGGTGATAGATGCATTCTTGACACAGTTTCAGTGTTTGGACTTAGGAAATAATGAGTATCAATGTCCTAGCTAGGGAATATGCAAAGATGAAGGAGCCCTTTGTATCGTTAATTAAGGAAAGTAGTAGCTGAGCTCGTTCACAGATAAGTGACTGTACATAATAATCATGTATTTATGTGAGGAACTGTTATGCTATATTACTATAGTAGCAATTAGGTTTTCACAAAGTAGTTTTAATAAAAGGTATACTTGCGTAATAAATAAACAATTAATTTCCATGGCAGATTAATTACACATGACTTAAAATGGTCACCATGCTAAGTGAAACCTATAGAGGCAGATTCTTAAAAATGCAAATGTACAACTACATGCCTAAAAGTGAATATATTTTTCACGTGTAAAGCAAAAACTTACATGCATGAAATTCAGGATGGATGCCTCTGTAAAAAGCAGACCCATACATGATTTTTGCATGAAAGAAAGACTCAAGCTGTCTGTACTCAAGGGATGTGGAAGGCCAGCCTATAAACAGTCCCAAGCAAAGAGAGGAGAGGAGTCTCTTGAAAATGTCAGACACCCCACTTAGAACTTGTAACCTGATGATGTGGGAGATCTTTCCTGTGGAGTCTTCTAACGTATTTTCTTACGTTGGTCTTTAACTTAAAATAAAAAGAACACGGAGGGGATAGCTCTATTTTTATCCATATGGTAGGGAACCATTAACATGTTTCTCTGATACAGAATAGGCTTATAGAATTTGGAATTAATATATTGTTGATATTATTTCTCACATAACTCTAAATTATATTCAAAACACTGCAATGACATAGCAAAGCCAGATGCTGTAGTATATTAATATTTCATAAAAATATGGTTTAACACTTTTTCAGTTAATGAATTATCTGTAAACAGACAACCGTCTTCTTGAATACATTCATTATTGGAAGTTATTGTACTATAACGCAAGGAAATAATTCCTGATTAGTTGCTTGTTTACAAAATAATTTGTTGCAGATACTCTACATTCCTGTTGATGGCACACTGCAAAAGCCAACAATTTTTTTCTGGACAGAATAAGGGTTACTGTGCTTCTGAGATGATGGACACCTACAGACAACATATTGAAAGTTTTGCATGCTATAGATGTTTAGGAACTCAAAAAACTCAATTACATTTCAAAGAAATGCAATCTTTTTTTGGGTGTTATCAGTAACCTTCATGGGAGGGGTACGCTGAGAATAACAGCTCAGAAAACTGCGTGCCAAAGTAGCATATAAATTTAGTAAGTTCTCCTTCAAAGTAAATTAATGCTCCAGGCCATACTGATGGACAAATACAGATTAGGATACAAATCCTGCCTTTGAACATGCACATGAAGCTCCTGTTATGTTGCAGTTTAGTGAACACCATTTATTTTCTATAATTGCTTCGAAATTTCTTCAAAGAGATTCTTTGAAATGATTCTTACTTTCCCAGCTACAAGGCAAACCCTCTTCTTCATCCACAAATGGTGCTCCGTGACTTCAGGGGAGCTAAGTTTAAAAGTTGAGATACCTAGATATTTCGAGTGGGTGGTGGTGGTGTTTTGGCTTTTGCTTTAGTTTGTGTCTCCTCGCCCCTGTCATCCCACAGATTTGGAGCAATACAGAGACAGTAACTTTCAAACAATCTCGGTGGAGATGGATCTGCACCTCAAGAACGTTAGTATCTTGAAATTTAAGGAAATTTGGGCATCTACATCTTTTTTCAAAATTCTAGCTTTCTCTGGAACATGGAGAACTAGAACTTATCTTAGCCTGGTACAAGCAAGTACCACCTAGGTAACGCCCAGGTAACTTTGAGTCACGTGTCTAGTTTGGCTTGTAGAAACGACTCTGTATCACCAAAATAAACTTACTAAAGTTAAAAGAAAAATATACAGAACAAAATATAGATATAGACACTTTCAAAAATGTTTTATACACTGAGGATTATCTGTGACTACTTAGTTCCTCCTGAGGAAGTCTGAATTACCGTTCATGGCAGGCTACCCAAGGATGGCAATGTCAGTAGATCCAGACAAAAGTTCTGAATTGCCAAATTCTTTGTGCTTACACCGCAGCCACAGCAGTACTTTGAATAAATAATCAGAGAAAATGCTCTGCAAAGTGATGTTCTCCTGCCACAGAAGATGATGTTCTTCTGTGGCAAAGCAGTCCCAGCTCTATTTCTCAGTAGGAGGTGCCTGTGGCAGTCATGGTCCCTCCTGAGAAGTGGGTTACCCTTGGTCCCACTTACTGGTGTAATGGTTCCCTCTCTTGAACCTCTGCCTCATGTTTGAAGCCAGGCTTTCCTCATGGAGACACAAACCAGCTGATCCCTTCACAGCTGCCCCAAGCACAGAACAGTCTGTCTGTCACCACAGGGGTGGCACTGTAGGTGATCAAAACGAGACGGTCTCATCAAAATTCCCAGTAGTGCCTCAGCTTACTCAAACTGAATCCTAATGATTTCACACAACTAAACTACCCATCTTCTTGTCTGGTTCAGATCTTTGCTGCAGGCTGCCTGTGCTGTGCAAGGTTTTGTCCTTACCAAAGATCTAGCAGGGGCAATGACACCTCTTTGCAGGTGGTAGAAGCACGATCAGTGAGCCCAATATGTGCCTGGTCACCACAATGCGTGACATTTAGAAGAAACCACCCTTTCTGTCCTTTTGACCCATCCTTTATTTGCATGGAAAATTTGTCCAGTTAACTTACTTCATTTATTAAATCAGTAAAGTACTGAATAATGTTTAAAATGCAGCAACTTTATTGCTAAAATCAGACTGTGCATTATTCAAATGCCCAGAAGATTAACGGTAAATTAAAACGGTAGGTTTCAAGATGAAAGACACTTGCATGTGTTAAATGGTTTCTTGATCACATTAGAGTCTGCACTGGAGTAGTCACCTCACAGAGTTCAAGTAATTAAACACTATTTCTTTCATTGCAACTGTAAGTTTTATGTCCTTTTGGTTAAATGTGATTTTTGTGGGTTGTGGTTATCCAGATTGTTCTCAGTGATAAATTTTTCCTGCATAATTGATTAAATATCTGTTTGCCAGTTTATCTTGTTAAAATATGTTTGTTCATTGTTTCAAGTGTGGATGACTGCGAAGAATGGGAGCCAGGAAGAGAGTAACAACATGACGGTCAAACACGTGTACAGAAGGGACCTGCCTCAGGTAATCCTTGCATTGCAAGACCCTGCCTGGAAAACACAGAGGTGTTGCCTAGGAAAAGGTTTCATCAGGGACCCCCAGGAGAGCAGTTCGAGGACTGCAGCACAGGCGGTCAGCCACAAACACAGACAAAATGCTTCGGTTAGCTCAGGGCACATTCTGAACATACAAATCAATGACAATTAAAGCAGATTATGAAAAAGCAATAGTAGATAGTTGGGTCTTTGTGTGATTAAAGTGAGCTGAAGGTGCGGGGCCAGATTTTTCCCATATGCTGATGGGTTAGAGATTACTGTAACTCTGAGGAGGCAAAGTCTTTTTTTTCCTGGGGACTTTTGAACCCGTTCCTGACTGGAGATCATGTAATGATGGGGGGAGCAATTCTATCATTGAAGCTCTGCTGCTGCTACAGGTGCACTAACTCAACTGCCCATGCTCAGACAAGACACACTGCTGTAGCAACTCTTGTAATTTTTTTTTTTTTTTGATGCTTCGGGTCAGTTTTAATGTATCTTTGATTAGCCTGTTTCTAAAAAATGATCTTTACAAGAATCCAAAGGCCACAAACATTGCCTGAAAGTCCAAACTGGGTTAGGACAGATATCCTCCTGCATCTGTACTTCCCCTCTGACAGCTCTGGTTCTTTAGGAAGAGAGTAAAAAAATCTAAGATGTGTGCAGAGTAATTTCTCATCAGCTATATTAACCTAATTTCCAGTAACCAGCTGTTTATGGACTGGCTGTACTGAATGTCTTCTCAGTACTGCTTCATTTGATTATTACCAAATAGCACAAATATCTATGAATTTATCCAATCACTTTAAAAACTCATTAATAATTTTGGTGTTCAGGATATTCTGTGGCTAGGAATTCCTCAGGACCATTGCTATTTGTACTTGACAGGGCTCTGCCAATCCAAAGAGTCTGACCCATTGACTTGAAGTAATTTTTCTTGAAAGCCAACCACAAGAATAAAGAGCAGTAACAGCCCTAGAGAATCTATCACATGAGAGCAGTGTGTGTAAGAGAGGTAGTTTCCTTAAAGTGGTAAAAAACAGTTTGCACAGTTTCCAGTGGAAGAATTATATGTACACTTTAGGAAGTAAGAGAAGTAAGTTTCCATATTTATGAATGAACACAACTGTGCAAAGCCTGGTATAAAAGCAAATAAACTTAAAGGTTCCCTGCTGCAACACAGCAAAATTAGTGAAGTGCTTTCAGCACAGAAATAATGAACATGCTCAAGGCTTTTGTCTGCAGAGAGAATTCTGGTTCTGGAGATCTGCAAAAACTGCAAAAGCTTGAAGAATATTACAGGAGAAAATGAATTGCAATTAACTAGAGGTTATTTTAAAACAAAAGAGTGTCTGAACAGTTCCATAAAGATACTGAAACAAAGGATGACAGGGTAGGTGACCTAAAGAGATTGCTACTATGAGATGCTAAAAATGATTTCACAATAAATCAAATCTTCAGCTGGATATATGAAGTTAACAGTGTCTTTCTACACATAAACTTGGGAAACTGAAATAGCAGAAATAACCTACAAATTAAATACATGCAGCGAGGGCGGTACTATTGCTGTCTATTCCAATCAATAACTACTCTCTCTTATAAATGATCAAATTATTTAGCAATGCAAATGGGGACATTAAGGAGCCAACACAACTGGAGAGATGTTGTGATCCCTAACAACTACGTCATTTTCCACTGGCACACAGACGTGCAAACCTGGGAACGAGCCATGCCACAAAGCAAGTTTGATCTGGTGTGTGAGTGTCTGTGTTGGAATTACCACTGAGGCAAAAACCTATGTATAGCCAAGGTTATATCAAAACAGTACAGGCAATGAATTACGGATTAGGAACTGGAGTTCTGTAGACTGTAGGTCAGTGCAGAACTACCAGCAGTGGGTGTCAGAACTCAGAAATCAAGGGGACTACCTGAGCTCAAGTACACTGTTTTATTGAAGTGTACCTGATTGCCCTGAGCCAGTGTCCTCTACCAGCAAGGACTGCTAGAAATAGCAATCTACCACAGTTCTATCACAACAGAAAAATACGCCTGTGTATGGAAATGAGAAGAAGACCCTTGTTGCTATGAATGGAACCCATGTTCCTAAATTACCCAGACTTCAGAGCTAAGTGACAATGATGCTGAACTGCAGTGGTAGCTGGGAATGGTGGTAGAGGAAAAGGCCAAAGCAGGGAACAAAGACAAATGTAAGTTTAGAGGATGCAGCAACAGTTTGTCAACACCTCTGTCAACTCTTCAAGATGGAATTCTACATCTTCATAATCAGAAGCAATATCAATGCATTGCATTTTCTCTGTGGTGGGCTCACTCTTTCTCCCCAAATACTTCAGTGCCCCTCATTCTGTCACTGGAAATCTACCAATCTGTCAGTCACAGCTCCTGACGTCTCACCAGTAATTCTTCCTCTTGCTTTCCAAAAGCAATTGCTGCATTCACAGCACTCACAGCAAATCAATCCCTGCATCCTGCCAGATCACCAACTGCTTCCAGCACCTCCCAGCCCAGCTCCTTCCATGCTGCCCTTCCACTCACTGGCAATAGCTTTCAGGAGCTTTCTCCACCAGTGCTGCTTTGCTCTTAGACGGAGTTGAGCAAAGCTCTTCAACGCTACCCTGAAATCTTAATAACAGTCTTCCCCATCAGTACCATATAAAGATAACAAGGGAAAAACACAACCAATTTCAACTCCAGTGTGAAGTGTGACATTTCAAAGAAGTCTATGGCAGATATTTGTATGACAGATACTTCACAGTTGTCCAGAAATCTCCTTTACTCTCTGGTGCAATTACAGCATTTTTATAGAATTATTAGGAGCAATCCATATAGTTTTTCTGCCTGCAGAGTGCAGCAAAATCCACACTGTCTGAACCCAAGCTGGGTAACTCCTTGCTCACCTCCGTAGTCTGTGGTCACCTCAAACAGGAAAGGGAAACTGGCTCACCTCATCCTGCCAGTTGTTTTCCTTTCATCTTAACTCATCCTGGAGGGTCAGTGTGCTAGGACAGAGCAGCCATCCCCAAGCACCTGCAAAGCACTGAGAATAACTTCATCCAATGGAGGGGTGTCAGTGGGCTTTGCAGAGGAGGGCTTGGTAATTAGAGGGAGAATCCAAACCACAGAGACTGGAGATTATTTGCCCACAGCCATGCAGGTGACTGCAGCACAGCGAAGTCCAAACCCCACAACTCCAGACTTTGCCCCACGACTTACCCAGGACATCAAAGCACAGCACTGCCTTTGTTTTCTTTCAGCTCTCCAACACAAGTACGTGACTAAGGTGACAGCAACAGGAAACTACAAGAGAGTTTTTCAGCTCCTTGTTAATCCTGATGCACATTTCGAGTAACAGTTCCACCACAGGTATGCAAAATCTAGAAAATATACAACTAGCAATTTCAGGCCAATATAAGTAGCACAAATACCGTTATTTGCAGGAGGGCATGTTGCATTTATCAGGATTACTTCAGCCTTTGAGTTTTTTGTATGACTTTTCCCCTTGTTTTCTTTTTGCCTCAGTAATTCTAGTGAATATGTGCGTGCATGTGTAGGGGATGCCATTTCGGTCATACCGCAGTAGGTAATGTTACAAATGTGTGCCCTTTCAAAATCACAAAGATGTGTGTGGTACCTCTTCTGCTTTGAGAGACAGGCCTGCAGCACTCAGCAGCTAAATGCTTTCTTGTGGCAGCAGTATTTTTCTGTGGCTGCGTGCTGCTGAACTGTTTATCTTTGCTCGAGTTGCCTGGATATTGCAAAGCTACTTGAAATGATTCATGGGTCTGACAGATGTCTGGTACAGCTGGATGTGTCCTTGATTATCCCAAAAGTCTGGACAATGCTGTCATTCACCATTGCCCAAATTATCTCTGTATTGACTGCAGAAGCCTCTGTGACAGTACTGTAATGGCTAATTACCCAGGATACCTTTGATACTTACTTTATAGTGCTTTAGAAGAGTTAAAAAAAAAGGAGTGAGACAGAGGAAGAGAAAAAGAAAGAACTGGAGCAAAAACATACCAGTGAAAGTTATATTCTTATACATTCTAAAACAGTATATGCTTTACTCTACATGAGACTATACTTCATGGGCTATTTATATTCAGTCTGTCCTTTGAAAATGGTAAGATTTCCAGCAAAACAGATAAGGAGAAAATGCAAAGAATCCTGACAATGATAAGTCATGGACAATAGAAGGAGCTATTAGCCAGGAGAGAATTGAATGTACAACATTCTTGAAAAGAAGATGATGAGCAGCCATTTGCCTGCTTTATATGGTGCTGGAAAAATAACGTTCTGCTTAGTAGATAACAAAGACTGTCACAGGTAGCAATGCTAAACATGTATATTGCTATCTTGTAAAGCTGCCTATAAGGAGGTATGAAAGTAAAGGTCTCCTTTTCCCATGCTATCATTAGAGTGATTTGAAAAAAAAAAACAGTTTCTGCAAAGTACAAGTATATTAAGAAAAGGGGTAAAAGAAGATGGAGTACAAAAATCTCATTTTAGTGAAGGTAAGGTCTTAATGACAACTCATGTAAAAAATAGTAGTAAATATCTGCCTTTTAGGGCTGTCTCTCTCCTCGTGGTTCAGCATAGGTCCTGACTGGAAAAGCATGTGTAACCCTTTTTCCTCTGAGTTTCAAACAATTCAGAAAATGCCCAAGATTCACCATGGTGAGGTTGTTCCCACAAAGTCAGTAATGACATTCCCACTGGCTTTGGTGGGGGAAGAATTTACTTACCAGAACCAAACCTTCCAGTTCAGACTTTTGTGCCGTCTATACTGAACTGGAAGATGTCACCCCAGTGGCTTCTGTGCTGATGGACAGATAATTCTGTCCAGAAACCAAATCAGAATTAGGTGACCCAATTGCATCTGCCTAACACTGCCTTAGCGACATCAATATAGAGAATATAAAAAGAAAGATCACACCTCTGATCACGTGTTTGTTCATCTTGCTTATTATTTATCTTTGTTACCTCAGAGTAAATAATGGATTTGTTAGAAGGTGATGAATTATTGACAAAAACATTTGGATATCCCTTCAGATACAAATAATAACTTTCTTTATAACTCAGACATTAATAGTCAAACTCCAGTTAAATACTTAGAGAAAGGTGCCATTTCCCTGTTTTTCAGGCCCTCCAAAGAGTTTATGTTTTTTGCAGGTATATGTGTTATTCAAAGTCATTCACTAAAATGCAACTGTTAAATAAAAAACAACAAATAGAATGTTTGCTGTTTAAAATGCAAGGGTTATCCATTCATTTTATTTGGGTGGAAGACAACATGCTGTTATTTATATTTCTTACTATAATGGCATTATTTCTACAATTACGGTTCTGCTACTGTTATCTAAATTTCAAAATTTTTTCTTTTTATGGCTGAAAATATTCTTAGCTTTCATTAACAGCAGAAGTGTCTATTTGTCAATCTGCTACAATATCTTTGAAAATTAAGAAATAAGATTTCAACGCTTTTAGTGGAGGAATTAGCCACAGACAATCACAGGAAAATATTGTCTACCTCTTTGCATGTTTATGGCACTGCAAACGGAAAGACTACGTATTAAATATTGAGCAAAACTGAAACGTTTTCTGTGGGGCCGTTGCTCAAGCTTCTGGAGGCTCAGACTCAAGTGCATGCAGAAAAATTATGTTTCTACTTCTTGCAGTGTGAGCTAAATCCTGACTTGCAAAACTTTGTTACAAGGCAGGACAAATATATGGTAGCACAGGCCCACTGAGAACATGCACGAAGGTGTCAGCTAAGGACCTGCCCTGACAACATATATTTGAAACTGGTAATAAGTATTAGAAAAGTTTGGCTAGAATAGAACTAACTAATCTAAATAATCGCTTGTGCTGATTTCAGTTTTGATTTTGTAGCATCTCAATACCTTGAAGACATACATGAGGGCTGAATGTATAAATGAAAACTGTCAGAGAAAGGACAAAAGAATTCAAGTAGTTTTGTCTGCTAGAAATACAGACTCTTTCTCATGCAGTCCTTTTGATCTGAGCAGCCAGGAACAGAGTCATTTCTGGTACTTACCTTTTCAGCTGCCTAAACAGGATTGTGTGATGCTGGGAATACAGAAAACCCCAAGGTTGTTTAACACCAGTTGTATTTGGTGACAGGTTTTGCAGTGCATTAGATTTCAGCTCTGGACTTCCCAATAGCTTTTAATCACATTGCATGGTACAATTACTGATTACTTAATCTGGGGCCATACACACAAACTGTCTGAGATGAGTGTATGTCATGCAAGCTTTCCTTGAACTCAACATGTAGGAGTGAGACATTGACTGACGGTGACCTGATGCGGAAATGTAGAGGCTGCGCTTTTGCTGGAAATTTTTGAAAAGATTTGATTTACAAAAGAACAAACAAGCAAAGAAAAGAAAACCAACAAAACCAAAGCATTCTGGTGTTATGCGTTTTCATACAATTCACCAAGGTCACTTACTGGTATGGCTGGGGCTGGATGGGTCAGCAGGAAAAGGTGGCACAGAGCAGTGCTCTGCCCATCCCCAGCCCTTAAACCCACTCTTGATGGTGGAGCTAAGAGATCGCCATAGCAGGTACTGCCCTTTGTGTTTCAGTACCTCTTTCTTTTGCTCTAAATTAATAAATATTTTAAAGATTCATTTTATATTAATATTCCATGCTTGTGGTACTGGGGATGAAGTACTTGATAGACTCACCAGCCAGGTACCCGAGGAGTGCATGTTCCCTGCTTTAACTGATCTTTTCTGCTGAATCTTTGTACCATGATTTTCAAGGGACCACATATTTTTATTTGTCGCACCTGAAGCACTTCAGACGAGTTTTGGAGAGAAGGTCCATAGCGCTTTCTAAGAAAGGCTGTGTCTGGGACTCCCAAACTAATCTCTCACTCTTTCTTCTTCCTAGTCACTTTTGAAAACCTAGAATTCAAGAAAAAGAACAGTGTGACACAGATTTTAGATGACACAACAGACTGCTAACCGTGAAACAGTAATGATATCCACTCAGCAGCTTTTCCATAGTCCCAATCTTGAACAGGATCATTCTCTAAAAAACAATCACTCTCCCAGCGAGCTATCAAAGCTGTCTTTCTCCTCTCTCACCTCTTATCCAATTGCAGGTAACAAAGCTAATTGTTTTACCACAGTCACTCAAGGCTGAGAATTGCGCTCATGTCGCCTTTACTCCTGAAAGGAATTTCTCTGACTGGGTTTGAGCCAGTCCGTACATTTATGCTCAGATCCAAATAGGACCTGAATTGGGACTATCCAATTCATGATTATGAAATGAGAACTGGGATGCGTAACAGTTTGGAACAGAAATACTTCACCTTTGCAGTGGCTTTTGTTTTGGGAACATAGGAAATAGATAGGGAGAATGTTTTCTTAAGGAGAGGGGGCCCAAGCTCTGCAGAGAAAGTGCCATGCCCTGGTCACATCCCATGGCAGTGGCTGCAGGGAGACTGTATGACATTTCTTTTATGCTTCCTATGGAAAGGAGGCAGAATGTGAACTGCAAAGCTTGAATTCACTTTATGCAACAATTCAGAAATGTTAATTTTAATTAAAACTTCTGTTAGTATGCAAGAAATATGCTATACACCTAGAGCTTAAGAGTTTTACGGCAGTTTTGTTCTAATACCTTAAATTAAATACTTGGCAAAAGATGACAAAATGGGTATTTTGCACAATAGGCAATATTTCCTAGGATTTAAAGGCTGACAAACACAATTTTTGCTATTTGTTGTTTTGAAAGATCTAAGGGGGCTGGGGGTGAAAAATAATCTGTTTAGAAAATTGTCACAGAGCCCCATATATCTCAGTATTACAACTACTGCTAAGATCACTGCAAATTTCTTAACAGCTGTCAGACACATTTACAATTCCAGTGATTAAAAGTTGCAAATATATTGTAAACTTCACCACATGCTATTTGCCAATAATACAAACAGCCTTTGCAGCTAGGGTAACATGAAATTCAAAGGAGAGTTTTGATTACATCTAATCTGGTAAAGAAATGAAATCATAAGCATGCTTATTTCGACCAACAAGGAAAGAAAGCAAAATAATGCATCAAATCCCTGATTAAGCAGTCACAATAGACCTTTAAATAACCCAACTTTCTACCATATTTTATTATCCTTACCTAGTTTTATAGCATTATCTGCTATAGAAATGCAGGGAGATTTGTAAAACACTATAGCATTTAAGTCATTACATTTTATAGCTAATTTCTAATGTGGATTTGATTTTTTACGAGCACAAAAAGAATCTAATTTGCATTAGTGACAGTAACTAGAGAAATTTAACACCTGGCACCGGTTGTACCAGAAATTGAATATTAGTTACTTGGGTGCTAAAAAGCACATTCATACCTTCAAGGGGGATTTTTCATTTATTTATGCTGTACTCTCATGTTTGTCATTACAAAAGTGTTCTTACATCATGATGGAGGAAAACTCTCAGGAATGTAAAAATACCATGCACTCGATAAAGGGAGTTTGCAGCAACAGCAGCAAAATGAATCATTTATACACTAAAGAATGTACAAACCCAGAAATAAATCTCCATTGAGATATAAAATTAGAACAGCAGCAATGTACAGACAATTCATTTCCATGAATGCTTTTTTATTTATTTTTCCACAGATACTGCTGCTTTCTTGGAGCAATGTATTAGACCCAAATTAAACCTCCATTTAAGGAGGAAAAAAAACCCCCAACAAACTATAGCTGACATGAAAAAGAACCACATTTCCACATGAACAATCCACGTATTTATAAAGGGTGGAAAATTAGGAGCTGCAAAATAGGCAAAGCCGCTGTAAAATGATATGGGAAGTGACATTTTACATAGCCGGCTACAATTAACACATTGATGGCATTTTGCTGGGCTCCTTGCAGTGATAATGCTGTTGTCAAATGTGTTTAGTGCACCAAATCTCCTGGAGCCTTCAGCTAGGCAGCAAGCTTTTGACAGATTGAAGGTTCGGAGATAGGCTATCATGACAGATGGAAACTGGCACCGATGTTCAGCTTTCGCCGATCACAGGGGACCTGCCCCCCTTATTCTTCAGGGCTCAGCTCTGCAACCTTCCCCCTTCTGATGAAAGCAGGGGATGGCATTGTTAAATAGTGCATCTGTGTGAGTTAGACTACTCTGATGAAAGCATAAGGCAGACGCTCCGTGAAGCAAAAGACAGCCTCTGCTCTAACTGCATTTTAGATAGACTTGGGGAGGACTCCAGGGAGCTGGGATAAAACTTTGGTAAATTTCAGACAAAAAGTAAAAGCCCACGCTAACCATTAAATGGTGCTTCTTGTAGATCTGTATTCATGGGCTGGAGGAATCCATATATATGAGCAACCAGGAGCTATTGTGCGAGACTCCGTAGTAGCCTCTTCATTACTGTTTGGATCATTTATTGAAATTGGTCTCTAAGAACCCCATCCAGACAGCAGATCCAAATAGAACAGAGATCCACATAAAGGGAGGCTGTGAGAACAAGTCTGCTTTGCTGCAAGCATCCAGCTTGTTCAGAGGCTAATTAAATTATTAGGAGAGGCTGTTCTTGCAACTGGTCTTGATTCTTGGATGCAATGTTAAAACCAGGGTGGGAGCTTGTGTTATTGAGCTTTACACAGCTGGGCATAAACAGGCAGATAATACAGTTAATTAACCTTTCACCCCCAACACCTTTTGAAGAAAGGCATTTGTTATTTTTTTTAATCAGCCTCAGGATATTTTCGAGGCACTTGTCCTGGCTATATTTGCTTCTTTCTATCCCTGACAAATTCCTGTTTGATTTCTTTAAACTGGGCTGTAGAGCTTTCTTTTTGCTGTCTTAATCTTCAATTCCACTCTCGCTGATATAGTATTTGGAGCAGCACACTGCAGCCCATTTGAGGTATGATAATCAGCTGATTAGCTAGTGAAGTCGTTTTCCCTGAGGCTCTTTTGTGTGCAAAATCCTCACACTCAATTGACATGTGGACATCATAAAGCTGATGAAATGCAATTGTAATGAACAAGAGGGAGAGGCATCTGCAGCAGTCTAAATGAAAGACCCTTCCCTCTCGACATGCTAATTCAGAAAATCTGCTCTTAGCTTGTACTCCCTCTGGATCCCAATGGATGCGAGTCTCCATGAATGCATATTCAAAACAGCATATTAGCCTCAGTAGCAAGTGAAATTTGAGCCTGGATGGACCAATTCTAGTTTCAAGACAGATTATGCTGCATCAAACGTAGTAATGATTTGACAGTTCATTTGTGACGAGAGTCCTACAGTCAAGGTTTAATGCACAGACAGGCGCAGGTGTGCAGCCAGAACCAACAAAATCCAAAGGCTGCCAGTTAGGAAGCCTCATGCATGTGGAAAGGTGAAACATATTTAAGAAATTAACACCATCTTCTTTAAAGCATGGCGTAGCAGTGGTTCCACAGCCAGACCTTGCTTATGAGTCCATCGAGCCCTGGTTTGGAGGGACGGGGAAGGGTAGCCTGATATACCACAGTCGCTACACGTCAGTCCCAGGAAGGGACAAAGCAGAAAGCAACACCAGAGGATGGATTGCTTTCTTAACCATACTCCAGCTAAATAACAGTGTGCGCCTTCTGGTAATTTAGGCAGGCTCTGTCCCTGGAGAAGGTGTGGGGATGCAAACTGCTGGGATGAAGCAGGCACCCACAGCGTGGACCGAGCTGTGCCAGGCTCTGCCTGTGTGTGTGCTGGATGCAGCTTTTCAGTTCTTCCCCAGTATCTTCCAGTGTCCATTTTGGGCTCCTCTGCCCCAAAATGCTCTAAACTGTTATTTGCTTTTACTGTGTGGACACCATATATAAAAAATATTTTTTCCATTCCTTTGTGGTTTTTAAGACAGGGAGAGAAATTCTCACCTATATATTCCTGCTACATAAGTGTGTGTATGTGTATATATATAAAAATATACGTATTTTTTAAACTCTCACCTCTTTTCCTCTGTGGTGGACAGGCATTCAATATGCAGGTAAAAGGGAGCAGGGTGTACCGTGTGTGCACCACATTTCCCTTTAGTAAATCTGGTGTAAATCCAAAGCATATTAGGCATGACTCACTACTGATATGAGAAGTTACCTACAACAGAGTTGAAAAGCACTCAATACTTCCATTGCTGATGTTCAGTCCATATGATTAGGATTATACTGTGCCTACTTCAAGTTAAAATACAACATCTTCTATCTGCTGGGACATTCCCTATGAAGATTTAATTCATAATGCCATGTCTTAAGGTCTTCTGCACAACTGTTTCACCAGGACACAATTTAAAGGAGCCATAAAGCCTCCTTAAATTACGAAAGTTTCTACTTTTTCAGTGTGTAGTGAGACTCTTTCAGCAGCACAAAAGAATCTCACCATACACTCTAAATAAATATCAGTGGTAATGGCTGGTGGTTAAATAGAAGCCTCCTAAAAAGCCTGAGGACACATCTTTATTCTGACAATGCTGAATGGATGGAATGCTGGTTTTTTTCCTATTCCAAGCTGGTTTTTGGGGAAAGTGAGGAACAAGTTTCAGCATCTTCACAGTTTTACTTGCCTTTTTTTTTTTTTACCTTCAGAAGACGAAAAATGGGCTGGGAGATACAGCAAGGAAGGTATCTTGAAATGGTACAGCTCCTGCCATGGATCTATGGAGGGCAGCACTTCCTCTTGCCAAGAGCTGTGGAAAGGAGGGTGATTTCTCTCAGCTGGCCTCCAGTTGCCTTGGCTGGTTTTATTATGACCAGCTGGCTGATACCAAGGCCCCAGCACACTCATCTCTAAGTACTGCACTCCTCGTGAGCCAAATGATGGAGTGGCTGCCTTCATTGTATTACAAGGTGGCAAAGCTACCAGAAAGTGGATTTGGGAGAAATCCCCCTGGCTAAGAAGTCTGGATTTGGGAACATTCTAGCCCCATACTGCAGGCATTGATCCATATTGATTGGTCCCCAAAGTAATAGGTCTGAGCCAGTTTCCTCTCTTGGGAGAAGGGCTGTGCCAGGGATTTAACCATGTTGTTTTAAAACCTAATTAGCCAAAGAGCCCACCAAAACACGTACAGATGCCACTTTGTGATGGCACACACATGCCCTGCATGGATGAGCAACATTTTCAGGGGGTGTGGCTACAGACCTTTTCTGCTTACAAGGTACTTGTGCAAGACATAAATGAAGTAACAGATTCATTTGTGTAGCTTTAGTTTGTTACTGAGCCTCCTCAAAATAGGCATATTATAAAGTCTTTACAGAATGAAGAATCAGGGACCAATAGTTATTGCAGAGACTAACAAGATAAACATCATAGATATTGCTCAGACACACAAATATCATAAGTATACATATAATACCAGCATTTTTAAGTATTTCCCCTCACTCACCAAGTCAATAGGTACTTTTTAGTAATAGTCATGGCTTGAATATTATGCAGTCACTATCCATAATGTATTTTGAGGGCTGGGGGAGCTAAGGGAAGCAAAAAACCTGCAGAATCACATTAAGTTTCTCATTTAGTTCTACTTACATATTCATGAATTCATCAGCACCAGTGGTTTGAGATCTTGCAACTCCTTATCTCCTGGTTTCTGCCATGTGTGCTTAGTGAGGCTTAGAAAGTGGACTCTTATTTTCTTCTTCTCAACAGTCTAGAAGAGTTATATGGAATCATTAATCATGAAAATCAGTATCATTCTAAACACCAAACTTTGATAAGATGATAAATGACATTCCTACTATACATCACAAGCTTGGTTCATATTTCGTACCCTCTTCAAATCTGCTCAAGTAGAGTGTAAACCAGTGTTACATCTAATACATTACAGCAAGAATACCTAGTCTTTGTTGCCTGTTGCTTCAGAAGCATCAGATTAAAAAGATGTTTAACAGAGGGGTTTTTCCTTTGTTTTTTTTTCCTCCATTGAATGCTTCAAACTAGTTTGGCAAGCTTTAAAAGGTTAATGAGTACTGTCTGCTACAGAATGCCAAACTGATTTAATTCAGAAAACGAGTAACATTCCTAAAATGTAATCAGCTGTCACTTAGGAAATGACATACAAGATAAAAGTGTTTTATATTTCATTTCCTAAGCAGAACTTCTGAGAGAACTAGAGAAAACATCAGGTGGTTCCTGAGCAAAATGTGTCCCTCCAAAATTGTTTCTACCTGGAAAAGCAAACAGTAGTCATTCAATGCCCTGGTTTCTTTCCCTCCAGGCTGTCATGGCCTTGATCCTCCTTTTCAAGTGCAGCACCTTGCACGTCTCATCGAGTGGCAGCTTTTGTGCATCCCAGTCCTCCTCCAGAATCTCAGGATGGTCTGAGCACAGCTGGGATAGTGCACAGGAGTTCAGCAGTTTCAGGACCTCCTCCCTGTCCTTCCTAGAAGAGTAGAGAAAAATGAGATTGGGTGTGTGGCTCGGGGCAGTAAGAGAAGGCAGCCCTTCTTTTCTCTGTGCAGAGCACACACCCAGGAGCAGTCCTCTGCCAACGGCTTTTGGACGTGGACCCATGGACAACAGAGCTTCAGGGGCCTTTCCCTTCTCCTTATCAACATCTGCTGCAGGCCAGTTTGGCACATTCTACAGTTTTGGAAAATCTTTGGAAGAGTTGTAGAAATGATATGATTTCTCTTGAGTTGAAATGCTGCGCAATTTTAAATTGTTGATGGAATTAAGAAAACAATTTCAAATAGTATGATCTCAGAATAAATGCAACGTCTTACAGATCTTCAGACACTATAATTTCCTGTGATCCTGAGTTCTTGTGACAGAAATGAGCTCTAAGCTGGCTGCCAGCTCCTGTCCCTTCTACACAGACCCATCCTGCCACACTCTTTGCAGAGCATCTTTGCACTGCTAAAGCCTTTAATAGCGATACCTGACACAGAAGGCTTTTCATCCACAAGCAGTAAAGATACATAATTTTTATTTCTTTTATAGAGTAGAATAAAAAAAACAAAAATCCATCTTGAGTGACCTGCCAAAGGCTGCTGGACATCCAGAGCATGGTCCAGTTTTGCTGTTTTCCCAGCTCCATTTTTACTGCAGTCTCTGTGCCCAGCTCCACAAAACTCCCAGGAACAACCCCCAGCACTTTCCTGCAGTAATATGCAAGCAAACCATTATTGTGTCAGAGTTACTTGCTAATGCTATTGGAATATGATACAATGTGCCTACAGCACTGCTTTTCTGATCACCTTACCACTGCACTCTGTAGCAGAGGAATATCCACAACCAAGATGAGCATTTATTACAAAAATTTAATCCATTAACACCACAATTTTTAATTTTTTTTATTCACAATTGTATTTAGTGAGCCTCACTTTCTGTCAGCAGAAGGAGTCCTTCTTGCTTCATCTCCAGATTCACAGAAGTACAATGTGTTTCTGCTTGCTAGCTAGCATAAACCACCTTCCATACATTCTGAATGTATCAAGAATGCTGTAAAGTTTAAATTGGGCTATCTGTAATTAGCTATGTTTTTAAGAGTTTGTAGGCAATTTCAGAGCAGGGCTCTACCATATTAACAGTTTCACAAGGAGGAAGCAGAATTTAAACAGAGGAAACAAACACAAACACATTCTTTATTTGATGGCAATGAAATTCATTTTAAAAAAAGTGGGATTGCAGTAAACTGATTTTTTTTTGCATGGCAGCTTCCTATAGACAATATTTAATTAACTACTCGATTAATTAAATTGACAAAAACACAAGTAAATTATAATTCTTGGTAAACAATGTCACATAAAAACCCATTAACTCAATTTTTATCACATTTGGAGTTGCTGTAAGTCTAATGGTTTTTTAGTTTACCTGCAGTAATGATGGTTTCCCTAATGGTCTTTTATTTAATAGCATACAGGGAGGAGCAACACCAGACTCCTGGAATTTGGAGATAGACACAGGAAAAAAGTTACTTGTCACTAACTGAGAGGTTTTCCTCCTGCCAGCTCAATGTAAGGGATTACTACAAACAAGTATTTTTATTTTGGGTCTTTACAGAGAAATTCTGGTGTTGGTTATATTTCCAATGGTTTCAACAGATACATGGAAAAAGAAAGCATTATTAGATTTGAGAGTGCACTCCAAGAAAATTTGACAGAAAAGTATGAGTAAAATTAGACAGAAGAGCAGCAAGTTTAATGGTTACTGGTGTGTTTCTTATACTCCTTAAACAACATGGAGGACAAAAGAACAGGAAAAGAATGTATTTCCCAGCCCACTTATGTCCAAGGGTCTTGTGGGGTTTTTTTCCTCAACACTTCAGGAACAAAGACAAGAAGGGTAGTAGCAGGAGGAACAGGGACAAAACAAAAACTATAAAGCACTGCTTGTCTCTGAGCTCATGTGACCTTTCCTCAAGGACCATCCCATACCTTAGTGAAGCATGGGAGTCACATCCCGAGCACCTCTGAGCCCGGCCAGGGTGCTGGACAGGCTGCAAAGCCTGTGGAAGGTTTGGGAGCAAGACCCCACAGTTCCCTCTTTGCCCAAAACGCAGCCTGGGCCCGGCACACATTCCTACCTTACCTTCCTTCTGCAGAGACTTTGAGTTGCGAGCTTAGGAGCAGACTGCAAACTCTGGGACAAGCAGGAGGCTCTGGCTTAGAGGCATGGTTCTGAAGCAAAATAAAGGAGTGGTTATTAATAATGCTATCTAGGAGCTTATGCTTCATTAGTATGCTGGCTGCAAATAATAACTTTCTAATTAATCAGCTGATACTTTGTTAGGTATCAGCAACAACAGCTCCACTTCACTCTCTGCCAGTGCAGTGGGTGTGTAGGACAGTGGCTGTGGTGAAATACAGCAATGCCACAGCTACCACACATTCCCAGGTCTGGCAATTGATAGAAAGGACCCTGTCTCTTTTATTTTCTATCACCTCTTTAATGCCTTCATGGATACAGTACTTAAAGTTTGCCATTAGCTCGTACATATTCCTATATCCTTTCTCTTTTGCAGTTTAGAGTACCACACAAACAATAAGAAACAAAATGTATTACTTTTCTAAACAGGCAGGAAGGTTTAAAGATTACTGTGTATATGGTTTGATATAAATCTCTTGATTGTCTGTGTGCAGTACTTCAGATCAGGTAGAAACTGTACTTTTATATAAGGATTCTCACAGTTCTGAATGGACTTCAAGTTCAAACTTATTTACAGTCACTTATTTCAATGAAGACCGAGAATCAAAGAGTTAACCATACAGTGAGAAAAATGGCCTGGAAATATAGGGCTGCACCAGTTCTCAGGACACACCATTTCCCCACCCCAAACTGCAGTGCCCCCACCGTGCTGCCTGCTCACCTCCCACAGTTCCAGGCTTACATCCTCTCCCAATCTCCAGCTGAGCCCGTGTCTTCAGAGCCCAGGAGACACATGTGACACAGCTGCCCACCCCTGACATATCCATACAGCACCTTTCAACCCATCCTCCACAGACTTTCAGCTGGTGCTTACCCGAAATTTAGAGTTAAACTGTAGGTTGATGCGGCTGAAAAAGGAAAATTAAAAACTGCTGGATATGCAGTGTTTTGAAAATAAATTCCTTGTTTCCTCAGTCATATCTAGGAGTAACACTATCTACAGCTAATAAGGCAAACGAAAGCCATCCCAAGTAGTCTTGTGTGCAGGTCAGTGGCTGACAGTACATCAAGTGACCCTGCCTCAAATCAATGGCTGAGTGCTAAACTTCACTCCTACACACAGCAATTATATGATATAAATATGAAGATTCATCCTAGGTGTCCACTGACACATCCTTATTCGTTCCCTTTTACTTAGCCTGGACAAAGCTCTTTCATTTTGCCAAGACCACAGGAGATTTTGGGGAGTTGTGTGGTTTTTACAATTTATCAGCCACAGAGAGCTGAAGGTATTGCCTTACTTGGAGAGAACCATACACACAAGAGCTGGACCACAGGTGCCCCAGCAAACCCCACATCTGACAGCAGCAAACTCTAAACTCCAGTAGTTAGATGAAAACACTTCATCAGGCTAAAAAGTGAATCTGCTTTTTGTTTCCCAGTACAAATCATGAAATCAAGGAGGAACACTTCCCCTTAATTCACCCCAAACATATGTAACCTGCATATAAACCCCAAGCTTAGTTTGGCCTTCAAAGATAATTAAAGAACAGACAGTTCTGCCTAGAGTCTTGGTAAATTACTCACTGGCACAGAAGTTACTGATTGTGTAGTTGTCTGAGTATCTCTCCAATCTGACAGATCAAAAGATGGTCTGCTGTCTTGACTGTTCACCTTAAGTGAACCTCAAAATCAAACACCTCTGATCTGCACCTCTAATAAAGCAGTTGTGCACTCTGCTGATACTATTGCTGCTTTTGAATGGCTCCACAAAGACAAAAATAATGGAAAAATCTGTCTACAGTTTTGTTTTTCTCAAAATGAATGGCTAAAATGATGTCTTTTTATTCGCTGGCCTCAAATATCTTTTCACAGTTCAGAATCATTGCATACTCTTCAGTGATTGCTTTCACTAAGAGCAATATTTTCACAAAGCACTTAAATTAATATTTTTTCCCTGTTTTTCAGGACTACCCAGAATAAATTTCCTGGTGCTGAAATGGCTGAGTCCATTCCTGGGTGAAGCACCCTAACACAGCTGCTAACTTTGGGGAGTTATTGTAGAAAAATCCCTGAAACCATCAACCTAGCACAGAGCAGCAGGCAGAGGCAAACACCAAGTGGCATTAGCAAGGGGATAAAGCAGTAAACAGGAGGTCATATATTTTCTACAGAAGAAGATCCTCAATAGCTGTAATCCATATGGAGCTCACCCAGACCTGTCTGCAGAACTGAGCTGCAGGAAGCACTGCCTTGCAAAGGGTGCACCACAGGCCAACAAAGATGATATCAGGTCTCTAGAATCCCAGCTGTAAGAAAAGCCTAAGGGGGTTGAGTTATTCTACCTAGAAAATAACAGCCAGGGATGTGACCTAAAAGACATTTTAACAATTATAGAAAGGCTCTGATAACATTCTTAGGGATACTTTGGTCACAGTGGCAAGACACTCATGAAAAGAGAGGCACAAACAAAAGTACAGGATTAAAGAAGAATTTGGCGAACTGAACTATTTCATGCATAGATAATAAAAAATAGAGGTAGTGTTCATTCCCACTGAAGTCAATGAATACTCATCATTGATCTGAATTAGGTAGAGCTATTCTGCAGTAAATTCCCAAGATGGACAAAAATTTATTGCACAGCCATTAAAATGATGTCTTCCTCAGCTATTAACTTCAGAGCAAAAGCAGCAGCAATGGAAGAGAGAAACAACCCAAAGAAACGCTTAAATTACAGTAGAAGGAACAGGTGACATTTCTTCTTTCTGCCTGGGAGATCACATATTGAAGAAAGTTTCTGGATCTGAGTTTTCCTGGGCAGGCATGGAGACCTGTATTTTTACAGATGAGAAGCAGATGTCTATAAACCAAGATTTTATTGCTTTGTGTCCCTGTCTGTGCATTCAGAGATGGGGAAGAGAAATTGTTGAACGTTGCCACTTGGACAAGAAACCAAGGCCACAGGAGTGGGGATCTGTACCCTGCAAATCAGGCCACTGTTGAGGCTGATTTAGGCAGGAACGCGCCTGCCACCGAAACAAAGCAGCTGTGCTTCTCCTACCCAGGAGCACATGTGGGGAGAGAGGGAGCTTTTGTGATCCCTAACCGAGGGCAGCTATGGGTAACCATCAATCCTGCCTGAAACAGGGGAGAAGCAAGTTCACCCAGCACACTGCAGGAATGGAAATGCTTCCCAGAGCTCTGACAGAAATGCTGGACAAGCAGCTAAATTTCTTTCCCGAAACTGCTCTGGTGACAATGCAATACCTCCTGGCTCCCTTCAGCCCACCTCCTGCAATAAATGTCAGCCTGCAGCCGTATTGGGCATAATTAGCCTATGATAATAAATTACCCACATTTTCAGGAAAGTATTAGAGACCATCATTATTTGGAATAGAGCTGCATTCAGCTGCACAACCCTACCTAATATGATGGATGGAGTAGTCATAGCACTGAATACATTTATCTAGAATGAAGTGATTATTTCGAAGATGAACACAGTCAGGTATAAGTGCATATGAATCATATACTACTGCACGCTGGAGAGTATCAAAGTAGCAGGGGTTGTAGGTCAGCTGACCAGCCCATAGCTTTTAGTTGGTAGATTATTTCACACATATACCCCAGGATTTTAAAGCTCAGTCTCAAAATCCCTCTGAATTTAAAAATGATTCCATGTTTTCTCCTGGAAGGAGAGAAAAAAAGAGATACAGGAAGGTTTTTTTTTTTCTCCTACCTTAGAGACAATCTTTAGTGTTACTTGACTTCACTGCCTGCCCGCAGACATTGCCTAAAATACCCCAGGCAAGCATATTGTTAAAATAATTTTGCTAACACCTAGTTATTCTAAGAAAAATAAAGTTAAAACTTTAGGACTTTTTTGTGAGAATTCACTCATGTCCAACTGACTGCAGGACAAAACGGGTGTCACTACAGCAAAAGAGTCTTCTTAGCACTACAACAAAACCATGCTTTCCTTTTTGACACATTTTAATCCCCAACAATATTTCTTTGCTATTTTCCAATCATTTTAGTGAATAGAAGAAAATAATCCAGGATCGTGGACAAGGCTCACAACTGTGTTCTGCAACAGTACTCTGGCACTGGCAGCATCTTGCCTTTTTTTCCCATGTGTTCTGATAGTAGGTAGGGTCACTGAAGGCATCAAGCTGGCATCCCTGTGAATGAAGATAGGCTCCCTGCTCAGAGCCTGGGGTCTGCAAAAGATCCTGAACAAAGTTAGATGCTTTGAACAGAGTATTGGAATATGCAGCTCTGTGTAGATTTGCCTTTCCAAAAAATGCTGTAGCATAAATATAACTCCTACACATTCCTCTGAATTATGAGCATACTTGTTTCATGCATTTGGAACAACACATCGACAATTCAGGCGAAGGAAGCATACCTTAAAACTAAAGCAGAAACAAAGTTCCTTGAATTTTCAGTTGTATTCCATGTTATCATCATCATTGCTGGAAGAGTGATGTTTTTCCTCCCCTCAATCTGTCCCTAACACAAAAAAAAATTTGCCACCAGAAGCCACGTCCAGATTTCTGAAAACACGGGTGTTGCAGGCAGTTTGTGGGAAAGCTTGTTCACCAACACTAGGAACTATGCAACACCTCCAACTGTGAAAAACTAATAAATTGACCTCTCTTACTGTGACTCAGGCTAGTCAAAGCATCTGTTTGGACAAGAAAACCAAAAGCAATTTTTTAAAAGCTGAAGTTATCTGCTGTTAGACATATTTTAGATGAGTTACCACTACACGTATGGCTGCTTTTTTTATTTTAGATTTATTGTATTTCTTGATAGGTCATCAGTTAAAGATATTTATTACAACAGGCATCCATTCTAACATCTAAATGCCTTGCTCATTGTAAATCAGAATTTTAAGCTAGTTTCTGGACATGGTACTATTCATATCCTAGACCCAAGTCATAACCAGTAAAAACAATATTATAACTGCATAAGACGTGATGCAAAGAGATATTTCTTTGGATATAAAATACGTGTTTTCTATATGAAATGAAGACTAACTTTTTTTTTTCCAATTTTCCCAAAATACTTAATTGTTTTAAACCATGGAGCTATTTAAAGGTAGGAATCAATACCACTCCCAGATTGCAAGTATTGAATATTTCAAACCTACAACAAATTCAGAAAAGTTTAAACATTTTAGGATAATCTGAGTATTTGTTTTCATATGTTTAACACATTTAGGAAGTACTGAGGCACCTGAAGCTCTTTAATAATGCTTGCTGAAAGCAGCATGCCAGTAAAATCATAAAGCAGCATGACCCATGTGGGAAAAAAAAAAATTCAGTGAACAGAGAGGAGCCTTTTATGGCTCCGTCCATATTCAAGAGCTGAGATGCTTGAAGGAGACACTTACATTGCATCTAATTTTTCAGACTTTACAGAACAGTCTGTTACTTTTTCTTTGGATGGAGTGTCTGTACAAAGAGCTGAGTAAGCCTCTCGTGCTCTCCTGCACTGAGCTGTCCACACAAAGCCCTAATGCATTGCTTCAGGGTTAGTGTTCAACCCAGAAAGGGCACTGCCACAGCGTCTCTGATGTTAACAGGGAGAAAAATTCCCTCTCCTCTTTTCCTCATGTGAGAGCAGTGTCTCTTCAGCTCTCCTCTCTTTCACCAGTTGATGACTAAGAACTTGTCAGGCAGAGTGAACTCCAACGTGAATAGGAAATATTAGAAAAATATTCCATCTGTTTTGTTAGTGCTTTGGGTTCTCACCTGCACGTGGTCACAAAAGAAGATATTTCCAGATTTCTTTACTCTTGCTATCGAGATATTTTATTCGTAGTTTGTTTGTTCACCCGAAGAAGGCATCACACCTTTCCGTAGTCAGATTTTTTTCTTCATAATTCCTGGTCAGCTGAGAAGAAAATTAATTCAAGATTGAGGGATTGAAGAACAGGACCAACAAAAAGAACAGAATAAGAAATAGAAAAGAGTGAGCTTGCTGTTTCCTCTTTTGTTCTTTTATATAGTTAATTGGTATTTTTCTGTAAAATTGATATTTTCAGGTAGCTGCTCATGCCCCAGCCTAGGTGAAAATTAATATTGAAACTTATAACTCCTTCAGAAACAGGCTGCTCCAGCATGGGTCCCCCACAGGGTCGGTAAGTGTTGCCAGCAAACCTGCTCCTGTGTGGGCTGTTCTCTCCACTGGTCTGCAGGTACTGCCAGGAGCCTGCTCCAGCATGGGCTTCCTACAGCCTCCTTTGGGAATCCAGCTGCTCCAGGGTGGGGTCCTCCAGGGGCTGCAGGGCACTCTCTGCCTGGAGCACCTCCTCCCTCTCCATTGCTGACCTGGGTGCCTGCAGAGGTGCTCTTCTCAAAATTCTCACTCCTCTCTTCTTTGGCTGCAATTGCTCCTGAGTAATAACTTCTTTTGCTGCCTTAAATCTGTTATCCCAGAGGTGCTGCTGCCATCTGGGATGGGCTCAGCCTTGGCCAGCGGTGGGTCTGTCTTGGAGCCAGCTGGCTTTGGCTTCACTGGATACAGGGAAGCTTCTAGCAGCTTCTCACAGGAGCCACCCCTGTAGCCCCCCTCCACTACCTAAGCTTGCCACACAAACCCAACAGAATTTCCCATACACAGTTTACCCAATCCATGTGTGCACATTTACAAAACAGACACACACTTGCAGATTTTGATGCTGAAATAATTTCATGACTAGGACAAGAGGGTCAGAAAAAAGAGGTTGCTAGGTTAGTAACACCAACCAATACCCTCTCTGTCAAAGCAGAATTAAGCCATCATGTCTCTTTAAGTGTTAAAAAAGCTTCCTTTATAAATTTCATAAAATGAACTCAAATATGGAATAGAGATGTAATGATCATCTGCTTTGCTTTTCTGATAGGAGTTTGACTCAAATCCCAAACCTCTGAAGGTATAAGACAAATAGGAGACTTGCTCAAATTAATTTGCTAAAAGAACAGGTAATCATGGAAATTATCCCCACATTTGATGACAGGGAAGCCTGTGGTCATGCACACCCAGTCACCCACGCATCCTGTCACTGAAAACAAAGGATGCATATCAGAACTGAATTGCTAGGAAACCACTGCATAAGAGCTATTCATATATTCACAGGTAAATTAATTAGTAAATAAGCAGCAGCTTATATAAAGCTGCTGCATCCTCAGCAAACTTACAAAGCCACCAGAGGCAGCAGGTCAAAAACATAATTTTTTTCATTGTCATTCTGCAGGTATGTAGCAATTATTCAATGTAATGCACTAAATACAGGGTCAAGCTTTTTCCACAAAAGGCAATGTCAAAACTCCAATTGACTGCAATGGGAACAGAAATGGGCATTAAGTGGGCAGGCAGATTTTTCTCCATCTCCACTAAGACACACAATTAATACGTTCTTTGAGATCTTTCTCTAAAGCTGTTAGTATTCCATGAGATTTATCCTCCAAAATATTTGTCTAATCTTGGACATCGATTACTTAGACATTACTGAATTTACAGCTAAATTTTCAGCTTACAACTTTCCAAGGGTGTCTTCAATTTCTCTGTGCTTTTTGGCTATGTTTTTACTGTTGCACCCCTGGGAGGTGTGTTTTGGATAGTCTTTCCTTTTCTTCCTCATCCTCTCACCAGAAGGTTGCTAGAATTCACCTTCACCCCAGCCAAACTGCTCAGAGACCTATTGCTTTGTAATAGCCACCACTGAATAAAAAGTTTTAAAGAGATTACATGGAGCTGAATCTCATCTCTGTCCATGGAGTCAATGTTCCAGATCTCACAGAGACAAGGATAAGCCATTAGGTGTGATCTTACTTTAAGCAAATCTACACATAGCTTTCTCCTTTTCTTTAATTATAACTTTTGCCTTTCATAAACATTTGTAAACTATGTTTTCAGGTTTTTGATTTTTACAAATATATGCTGCTATTTGATGCCCTTTACCTTACGCTGTTTTGAGTTATGTGAGTTAAGAAAACTGAAGGACAGCAAGGCAGTGTTGATCCAAAGGCCTGGCAAAACCTGCTCTCCTGTGCTGCCTGTGTCCTCTGCATCACCACAGCATCCTTGCCAGTGTCCAGCAAGCTGCAGAGCAAATCCTTGTCTGAACTATGCATGGCAGGTGGAAAGGTGACACCACAAAGCATGAGAGGGAAAGGCTTCTTCCAGACACTCTGAAGACTCTAAACAACCTCCAGCCAGCAGTAAGGTACCAGCATGTGCCTTCAAATCTGAAAATCAGAGGGTAAAGTATCTATCAGCTTTGCATGCAAACCCACATTAATCCCTTCTTACAATATGTTTGTCAGGTCACTACGTTTAGCAGTGAGGCTGCAGACACTCAGAATCTCACTATTTTTCAGTGATGCATTCTATACAGCAATAAACATTCTATATGTTTCCTTTGGCTGAGGGCCTTTGACCATTTCCACTGAACAGCCCTTACCCGGCACGACAGCCACCACAAGTGACAACGACTGTTTTACATCCCTTCTCAAAATTATTTATTACTGCCGTGCAAATGTTATGTATAGTAATAGAGGCAGATTTCCCATGAAATTAACTTTAAAAAATTCTTCCCATTCAAAATCAGTTTTTCTGAAAATGAAGTATTTCTATAAGGTATTGCTGTTCTAAGGAAGGTGCATTTCTTTTGGTGTAACATCATTGTCACCAACGACAAGAAAACATGATGACAACACCCTTATTTTCAGAAAAAGAATATTCTCCGAATGTCATGGCACCTACCAAGAGTTATATTGTACCAACAGCTCATAGCCAACCAAATATGAGGAGAAAGAAGCATTGGTGGAAGCAGTCTGTCACAACTAGAATGGGAAAGTCCCTAATAGCAAGAACCTGCTGATCAGTAACCCATGGGCATCAGATTTACTTTGGAAATAAAACCTTCAGGAATAACATGAAGGTTACTAAAGCAGTATTTACATGAGTTTAGATAATACTTCTCTTTAGCTCTTTGCACAGCTTCTTAACTACAGAATTCAATTTTGATTTTTTTTTTTAAATTAAAAAGCTTGCTAGCATATCTCATTTCCAGGTCTAGTATCAAAAAAATAAAAAAAACAGGTAAAGTGTAAAGCACTTTTTTTTCTCCAAATATAGAGGGATTTTTAAATTACATCAGTGGCTAAGTTAATATACAAAAAAAGAAATATGATGGCTGTAGCAGGTTTAGGTAAAAATTAAAGGAACAAGACCAACCTAAGAGCACCCTTGGCATCGTTGTCCTTCCCTGCCTCCAGCAACGGATTGTGTAGGAGTTTCATGAGCTGGAGGATGAACCTAGTCCGTTATTCTTAATCAACTGCTGGTGAGCTCTCTCCCACAAACTTCTCTGATCCATTTTGGTTTTCAGCCTCCATAACACCACAAAACTATGAATTCCAGCCAAAGGATCCCTTCATCCTGTTTACTTTCACTTTTTCCCAAGGCATCTTCAGATCAGCACTGGCTCAGATGCAGCTAAAAATACCAGAGTTTTGGCAAATACAGTACTGCAACAATTACTATAGCAATACAAGCAGTTGAGCATTATATTCCTGAAGGACAATTTTGTGTAATTTATATGTACTATTTTATTATCTTTGTGTCTTCTATATAAAAACACCTTCATGCCACAACAGAGATTTTTAAAAAGGCAACATATTTCACAATTTTAAGCCATCCTGCTGTATTTCTTGCTAATCCAAGTTTTTAGTACATTTAGTACGTTCACAAAGGCAAGCATATTTTTGGCTGCTCACATAGAAGTACTTCTTTTATTGGACTTGCCTAATTCTTACTTGATTCCTTATTTAATCATGGGAACAGCAAGTTCCATGACCACTCCTACCATAAAATTCTTCCCATATTCTTTCCCAAAGGAGATGCAAGAGAGAAAATCAGGATCAAGGGTAATTCACGGTTAAACACAACTAAGCCCACAAAATATTGTTACAGTATTCACCCACTATGTAAAATTCATATGTGAATATCACAGAAAGGGGGTCGCATACAGTTACATCTGATACTTCAGACTGAAGAATTCAAGGAAGTTTTATTCACCATTTCAAAACACCTTGTCAATCACATTAGTACATCATCAAAAATCATCAGTCCTAGTGCTACATTTGTTCTCATTTGCTATAAAGAACCACAAGGAAGAAGTAAAGCATCCCTCAGAGATGCATGTATTTCTGCCTCAAAAAAAGTGTGTTACCGGTGTGTTTGTCATGGGCTAGGAGATGAAGATACACCCCAAATCTCTACAGTCTGCAAACATACTTCCCCAATCTGAGGGGAAAACGTCCTTTTAGTTTAAGCTCATGGAGATTCAGTGCAGCAGTGAAGCCTCCCCCGTCCCCAGCCTTGGCTCAACCCTTCCATTCAGACTGGCACTGCTTATTCTACAAGAGTGGGTCAAGATCAGCTCCTGGCTCCAGATCTGGTCCTTACCGAATGCCCAAAGCTTCTAACCCTGGTGCAAAGCTTTGGAAATGACTTGCTTACAAGGGTTTGTCAAAATAAATTTTAAAAAACACATGGGAAAAATCTAAGGTAGGAGCAAGCAAAATTATATCAACATCAATAAAAAATCAAAGCATCAATATATAAACATGCAAACGACCTCCCCCCAGAAAACGGGTCCCATTCTCAAACTTTACATTCCTGTGACAAATGCAGAAACAAAGCATCACTTGGTGTTGCTAACCATGGTGTTTGAAGAATGTGCCTCTTGCTTCTCTTTTACAGCATTTCCAGCCCAGCCTTTTTGTCTGTGGAGATAGGCTAATATGTAAATGCTTCCACAGTTTCTTCAAAATAAAAAGGAAGTCCTGGGAATTGAAATTCTATTTATATTTATCATAACTTGATAAGATAGAGTGTGTTTATTTAAATACCCTACCATTATTTCTTCTTAACAACAGGCAGCTCTGAAGTGCAGTTATAAGTCTGTTTACACCACACAGATATCAAATTGACTTGCTAATGGTAACTTTTATTCGGTATCCATGGGTTACTGTGTCATGTGATTTGACATCAAGTACAGACAGTGCTGATTAGTAGCATCCAGTTCTGTCCATCTCTGTGCATCACTGAACCATCTGGTCATTTATTCACTAATAAGCCCCTAATGGCCCAAATATTCACCGGCCTGTCATTGTGACATGGCATAAAATGCCTACATCTTTCAACTTGCTTTGACATGTTGCTTGTTTCACATCAAAACCCGTCATTTACAGGAAAAGAGCTCAGAGGGGTAAAAACTTGACCTAATCTGCAGTGTTAACACAAAGACAGAGGCTTTGTTATCTGGTAGCCTGACTGAAAGCATGTAAATGGGCATGAATTCATTTTGTACATTTTTCCATGCTCATTTTACAACATTCTTTAAGTTTGGTATCATTCCTAATATTGGTTTTTATGTGGGTTTTGCTGTGAAATCTCTTTTCTTTATCTGTTAATATTCTTAGGAGTGCTTTAAAGGGAGCTGGATTCCCAGAGACGTTTGTCAGTTTTCTATATGGAAAATATGTATCAATGGGAATATTACAGGCAGCCACTGAAGTTTTCTAAACCCTTCTATTAAAAATTAGTACAATTGATAATTTTACTCTGCATTTCTTTTATCTTTGCCTAGATAGCAATAGGCAGTGTATTACCTTCTGCCCTAAAGGATGTGAGACGCAATAATTATTTCCAGTTTAGAGTGTTAGATTTTGCAGAATCTTTGCAGATGAGAAGAATCTCGCAGTATATAATCACGTACCACGTTATTAACTTAACAGTCGTGAATACTTAGTAACTGAAAAATCTCCCTCTTCAGTCCCATCACACAAAATTGCTGGAGAAGAAGGAGGTCACAATCAATGCTTTATTTTTTTTCTTAATCTTACTGGATATAGCCACAGTTAAAATAGTTTTAAAAAAGCAAACACCCATTAAACTAATTGCTGTTGAAATCTTGGTTAATACATCATTAAAATGTGATTAAAGCATGATGTAATTGATTGTAACTAGAACACTTAGGGTGGTTTTATTGCTCTGCAGTCATTGGTGTGATGGGACACATAATTCACCCAGTATGTTAGCTTCACTTGGTGCATGCCTCTATTGGCACACCAGCTCCTTGAAGCAAGCATACTCTGCTCCACAAAAACTTCCATTGTGTCGCCTTCTGGCTGTTACACTGGTTGTAAAGTGATAAGCAAAGCAAAAATAACAATATTTTAACATGACAGAGATTTGCTTTTTTTTTTTAATAACTGTCGTGTTTTAAATAGTCTATTATTTTCTCTTTTTTTTGTGGGCTGACATTGTGTATGTGGTCGGTGGTAGCTCCTGTTAACGACATGAACATCATCCAGGATAAATCCTCTGACTGTGCCTGCTAGTAAATTTTACCAGAGAATTCAGGTCAGCTAATGAATCAATTTGAATGTTGGCATCTTCATGCTGAGATTCAATCAAATCTAAAATTCATTTAATATTAGTTAGTTTACAATACTTACAGTCAAATCCTTAAGCCGCTCTTAGGATACATACACAGAATTTAGTCCATGCATTCGAACATTTCTATATTTTGATTATTCACTTCACCAATCCTTGCTGCACAATGTGATCCTCAAGGGCATCAATAAACACATTCACTCCTGTCTTATAAGCTTGAGGACACCTTTTGCACTTACCCAGAGCCCTCAAACCTTGAGAGAGCTGAAAAACAGTTGTATTTTGGGAAAAATATTGAGGTTTTGAAACTAATCTCTATTCAACATTAAAATGAGCCCTAACAAGAACCAAGTCAACTAAGATATGAACTGATATCTGACTCCCTAAATGGGCACCTTATTCATAAAGCTGTTGATTTCTCTTATTAAAAAAAAAAAATCCCATCTGATACATGCAAAATCTTTTTGGCAACATTTAATCAAAGTGAAAAATTTCTACTAACAAAAAAAAAATCTGTTTTGATGACCTGTCATTTTCTGGTAGAAAAATCAGTTTTGTCAACAACACAAATGTTGATCAATTCAGAATATATTCCTCTTTGTGCAGATTGGACTTTATAAAAAAATACTAAACATGGGTTCTCAGATCCTTGTAGGATTTGGGTTTTGGTTCCAACCTTTTTAACATGCTGAGCATTCTCAAATCAGTACTTACAACCTTAAGTAATGTTAAATATATCTATTGAGTACAAGTGGTATCTGGAGAGCCATTCTTTTGCATCTTAGTCTTTTCAGATTTTGAAAATAAAATAAATTCATGTTAGTTGAAATTTTTCATTTTAGCTATTTCAGTCTTACTGACACTCCCAAAAAACTTTTACAATTTGAAATTTTTTTCAGATACTGAACCTTTGAAATTAAGTCATTAATTTTTATTATTTTAAATTTATTTGAAATAAATCAGAAAGAATAAAAGACATTGTTTTAGTTAGGTACGCTATTTAAGTGAACTCATTTGTTATTAAAAAAAATATAATGTTGATTAAAAGAATTAATTTTAACTACTGCCATGGCCCTGATGTCTCTCAGGGAAGATGTTCTGTTTGTCTAATGGGCAGTGTCTCAGAAAAATTTCAGTTCTGCTCAGTGCCTAATAAGCTGGGCTTACCACCAGCTCTCATGGAATAGTGCTGGTGGAATGGGAAATGGAAAGAAGTGTTTACTGCTGTGATTTAGGGGAAAACTTCCTCAGAAGAGTTACACTGCTCTGTCTGGAATAATGTTTTTTCCAGGAAGATACAGCACAGAATATCTTAAACGCATCTTGAACAGTGTGTTTTATCTTATCACAAGACTCGTGAAAACTTTAATGGTGTTGTCAGTAGCAGGAATGCAGATACAAACGGCACATTTTTTAAACTAAAAAGGCACGATTCGTTTGAACAAGTGTAAATGTGTCGTGCAATGAAAGTTGTAGGTATTGGGTGGTAATATCTGCAATCAACAGCTGGTTTATTTTGAATACAGAACACTTTCAAAAAATTTGATCCTGTTTTTAACCGTATAAATGCAATATCACATTTCTAACATGCAGTTAATAGCAGAAAGGCAACTGTGCACACATTGAAAATGTATAGGCATTTCAATTATCGGGCCATGACTTCAGCTAGATCCCTTTGAATCAGAATTAGTAGAAGATGGCACCACCTATTTTTTTAAAAACAAAACAGATGACATTAAAAAATTGCTTGGCAACTGCTAAAACTCAAAAGCTGTACTTTTTCAGGAAAAGGCATTTTTAATGGCTGATCTACTACACTTACCAGACACAAGTGGGTGCATCCTCAAGGTGGCCATTTAAGAAGCCAATTAATAAGTATTTTAAAGAAATCTTACTATTGCCATCTGAAATACAAGACTGCATTTATATTGCACTATTTAACCAAAGATCATACAATAGTAGAAATGGGAGTAGATGCTATTAATAAATTTGAAGCAGGTGAAAAAAATTACATTCAAACAGACGAGAAAGGAGATTAAAAAGTGCTGCAAGCTCAATCAGTGGAGTAGCACGGCTGTCCTGGATACATTGCTGCTATTGACAGGGTAACTTTGGCCATCTTCCCCAGACCTCCTTTGCAGAGTGCTTAATTCCTTGCTCTTCAGAATAAATAACAGTATCTTAACACTGGTAGCATGACAAACTGTCTCTCTCCAGCATGCAGCGACGCTTCGTTTTTAATGCATTTTTAATTCGATGTAATAACAAGGAAATAGTTCCTGGCCACTGATGAAAAAATCTGCCACCAAGCTTATACATACTGAAACAGCAGCATATTGCTACTGTTCACTTAGATGGAAATTAATGTGCTAACAGCACGTTTTAATACTGAAAGCCAAAAATGTAAAATCTATTAAACCAGCCTCTGAGTATTTGTCTTGAAAATATCCATTTCACATATACGAGTGTTCGTGAAAGTGGTACTTGTACAAGCAACTAGAACAGCAAGCATTAATACGGCACGCTTTTAGATTAGATAAGATCATAATGGTATTTTTTAACGTTCCACTTAATTACTTCCCAATCCTGCAAAGACATTTGTGCATTTGCTTAACATTTCATAGATGAATATTTCCATTGATTTAATATGTACCCAAGTCTTTGAAATATTAGGGCCTGAGCACAAGGCTAATTATATGCAAAGAGCATTTGTAACTCTTTTTATGACATCAAATGTCCCATATTTGAACCTAAACATGCCTACAGCTGTGGTTAATTGATGGCTTTCTATTAAACGTTTTACTTGGAAAGCAAGTGGTAAAAAAATTGAATTTTAAACTTGCATATTTGTGTATTCAGACCCAAAGTGATGCTGATCATACAGAAATAAACATCGTTTACTAATGCAGCAGAAGTACTGCTGATACATTTACCACACTATAAACAAGAACCTCAAAAATAGCATATGGGTCTGCATTGGCAGACACACAAAGTGCACACTGTATGCACTCACGTGTGAGAAAATTTATAAAATTCACATCCATTAGTACTTACAAACCATTAAAAGAAACTCTCTAATTAAATAAACCTCAGGTTGGGTTAAATAGATATTGTAAGCTGCTGAACAGGTTATAGTGATATTCATAAGGTGATTTGAGATGCTGACCTAGATATTCAGCGATTTTAGTCTGATTCCTTCTTTTGAAACCATCATCCAGGTAACTCTGACCCATCACTGATCTCAAACTGATCTCAAACTCCCATTTTTTACCACAGCAATGTCAAACATTTTAATAGGTGATACAGAGGAGCAGAATAACAAATAGTTCACTTCCACACGTGTATATTTGCACACATGTACAAAGTTATCAGCCTCCTCGCGTTTCCAGACCCACTAATCACTCACAAATGACCTGATCCCATGTTTGCTCCCCGAAGTAATTAACTAACAAAGGTGATTATCCCAGGGTCACCAGCAGGCTACCGAAAAGCGATTGCTACCACAAACAGAATGACTGGAAGTGGGAAAACCACAACTGCGAGAGCAAATACACAGCTGTGCACGTGGAGTACACTCTTCTGCAATAAGGAAATAGTGACTAAAAGTCCATCACATCCGCTGCACTTTGATACAACAGAGACTCTGAGCTCTACAGCAGAGATGCACTAAATGCTGCTTCTCCCGCCTACTTGGGCAAGCAGTCTTGCATTATATTCTACCAGAGCCCGTTGTTGCTGTGGCTTATTTCTCAGGTTTGTGTGAGAACAAAACCCCACGAGGGTGCTTGGGTGACAAAAGCTCTGCCATACTGCATTTTCTGCCGAGATAATAATTAACACATTTTAAAATTCCATAACAGAAAAAACATGATTGGTACAGCAGATGTTATGTAATCACTAACATTAACAAAAACTTTAAGCCTTCATGAGTTGAAATGCATCTGTCGTACAAAAAGTAAGTAAACAAATTTGAGGTAGACCTGTCACATGGGCCTATTGCTAAAGTTTGTCACTAACAACAGGCTTTCCTGGCTCAGCAGTAGAAGGCTGTATGTCTTCTTGATTCACTGTATCTGATGACAATTTCATTTGTGAACTGGCTTTCTGTGGAACTTCTGCTACAAAAACTGCTCATATTCTTCTCTCAGCAACCAGTCTTTAAAAAAAAAAAAAAGTTTTATTTTGGAAACACACTTGCTAGCAATCTGGCAAACTTTGAGTCTCCTGAGAGATTCTTAGATTTTAATAGGTAGGAATCAATCCAAAATTAGTGGCATTTAAGGGTGTACATCAGTTCGGAAAAGAGAATCAAAACAAACACAGAAACTCAAAATCACAGGTGCTTTAGGAGGAAAAAGGCTCATGGTGTACACCCACCACGGGTCAAATTAAAGCTGTAGCACAAGCCTCGATCTTGTTCTACAACCAACTGTAAGAGAGAGCTTTCATCAGCGTGCATTTCCCAAAGGGCCCAGTCCTGAAGACCTCACTCAGGCAAGCACTTTTGGTTTGGCTCTAAAGACTTCATGTTTTTACCCTTCAACCATCTCCTGCTGCTGCCTCCTTCTCCCCTCTGCACTGTGCAGATGGTGTTCTTTGATCTGTGACACCATCAGTTTTGCCACTGAAAATTGGCAAAGTATGTCCTGTTTTGCAATGAAAGCCAATACTAAATACAGGCAGAACTGCTCTTCCTTCAGCCTGTTGCATTTATCAAAATCTATTTCTGCTGAGAAAAATCAGGAGGAATATTTGACTCATCTTCACCTGCCAGTGCATGAATGACTTGCAGACAAGAACAGAAGTAGAAGGAGCATGGGAGCCATTCCATACAGGCTATTGCTGCTACACCAGATCTTGGAAAATAAAGCATTGCTGCTTTTTAAAAAATTTCTTTCTTCTTTCTGCTATCATACAGTTAAGTATCTAAATTTTGGATGTAGCTAAACTGAAAGACTTCCTATGTTTTTCTCAAACTTGTACCCTACTTTCCTCTTACACACTTTCTCATCCCAATCCAAATTTATGGACAGTACCAGTAGCCCACTGCAGTGGCAAGATCCAATACATTTGTTCTTTGCATTCCAAGTTCTGACTCGTATTCTTTTCTCACATAACACATCCAAAATTTAATTCTCAGAAACAAGCATTAGGGCACAAATCACCAGACCTTTCCCCCCCTTGTCATGCTGCACTGCTCGCTTACTTTAAGAGAAAGATGAGCTTCCCTTTAGCTGGCTTACCTCCAGAACTAATTATCTGAGATTAGTGACCGACACAAACCTCACTGATTTCAATGAAATTCAGCAAGCAGGCTCCAAAACAAATGCAAAAACCAATTTTTTTTTTCCACACTGACAACAGCAGTTTATTTAAAGTATTCTTTGCCTCTCTAAAACCATATAAAGAAAAATGCTGACCAAAGGAGAAGCTAGGAGGGTGTCACTCTATGGTTTCAGATACTCTATTAACAAATCTCCTAACCAAATTAACAAATTTATACATTTATTTACATTTTCTTTTTCCTCATTGATTTATTCCCATAGGGTAACCCCTATTAAAGACTATATCCTGTCATTACTCTGTTTCAGGTCTCATTTTTGTGCCTTTTTCTCAATCAGTTGTGTTATGCTTTGCCCAACTAGCAAGATACAACCATCAACCCTAGCAAGTTTCTAATATAAGCAGAAGAAGGAGAAAATAAGAGAACAAAGGCCACAAGGATAAGCCTTTCCTTTACAGTCCAAACCAACAAAGATTGATAAACTATCCTAGATAAGGACTGTCTTCTCCCTGGTGTGAGCATCTGATAGTAAAATGGGATGTAAAATGTGGGGATGAACTCCACAACAAAGGAATAAAAATGCTGTTGTTAACATTGCTTTTGCTTTGATCAATTTTCTTGTGACACTTTGAGAATGCTTCCCAATTGCTGAGCTCAAAGCTGCTGTACACAGCGCTTGGCACAGTCTGGAACTGTATCAAGGGCAGCCTAACAAAAGCAGCACGGAGCCACCTGCACGGGCTGGGCTGAGTCCTGCTATCACACGCAGCTCCCTCTCCTTTCTTGCCCCCCACAGTTTACAGCAGCATTTTCACAAAGGCCTTTGTGCACGACCCTCGCAGGAGATGCTGCAGTTTTGAACAGATCACCATCACTGTTGATTTTTAACAATATTTAGGCCACAGCAGCCAAATCTACTTACATGTTCAGGGCATTCATTGACTTTTCCTAGGGGATCGCAGGTATCTGAAATGCAGAGCCAGGCTCATTCCCAAGTTCATGTGCCACATAAGGAACTTCATCATGCCTGAGCCTCACAAATGCAGTGAAAATACTTTCTCCTCCAAGTCAAGATCTCTTCTACAGAAAAGCAGAGTTTACGTAAGTTAGAGGTTTCTCACAGTCTAAATGAGCGAAAATTGTTTGTTAGTAGTTTCCAGCTCATTTTTGACACATAAAAGGGAAGCTTAGTTTAGACTACTTAGCCCAACAGGTTAAGGATGCCAGGAATTAAAAGTTTGGGTTTGGAAAGATTATATCACTGGAAAGAGAATAATCAATACTATTTAGTTTTGGCACTTTTATATTCTTTTAATTTCTACCTACTCTAAGAAAAACAGTGCTAGGCAGCATTCCAGAAAATGTTGCTGAAACAAAGCAAGTATAATATAGAGCGCTGTAACTCTTAATAAAAGAAAGAAACCAACATGCTGAGATAAATCATTCATATTTATTTATATGCTTGTCTGTAGAAGGAGCATAACTTTTATATTCTTTCCAAGAGTCAGTCTTTTGACTGAGTTTATATTGGCAATATTCTATTCTATAGACAAAATTGTATCAACCTCTAAGACTGCATGTTAAAACCAGAAGGATTATCTTCATATATAATTAAATCCAATGTATAAATAAGTAGCACTTTCTAATACAAATTATAATGCTTCCTTACTCTGGGAATAAAAGAAGTATAGTCTGAATGAAGTCAAAGAAATATAGGGGATGCTCTCTTTATACAGCAAACATTATAATGCAGCTGCAGAACTTCACTAACTCCATTGAGTACAGCATTGCAGGGAGGTGCTTTTTTTCTGCTTTGTTGTTGTTGGTATTTTCTTTGGATTTTTTACAATTAACTAAGTTCACACTTTTTTTTTAATGTGTAGCACTGTAAACGAATGTGCTAAGCATCGTTTGCTTATTTTCCCCAAACTCGTCAAATGAACAGCTGTAAAAGTGTCCAAGCATTTATATCATACACAGACTTGATGTTTTGTAATTTTGCATGATGGCAAACCAATCTAGAACTTCAGCTCAAAAGGGCAACCTCCAAGCCTACCAGACAACAAGCATCCTGATATCAAATACTACACACAAAAGAATGTCATTTCAATGTTCTAATTCTTCTTGTATAATCACAATTCATACAGATATTCTATTTCTTCCTCAAACAGGTATTTTCCTCTGACGTTCATCAGAAGAGAATTTTAACGCCTCCCTCACTTTAATGAAGGCAAGATTCCTGCCATGCAGTAATAATTTAAGTTTATAGTACAGAGTTTTATGAGAAGAAAAGGCAGAGGCAACAAACTGAGGAGACCAAGACCCATCATTCCCAGTTCCACTCTGGATAGTTACTGGCTGGAATGATCTCAAGCCTATCACTTGTTACTTAACCACCTTCTTCACAAAACAGAAAAATGGGTAGCTGAGTCTCAGGGGCCATGAGGAAAAAGAGTTGAGTTGACCCATAGATCCCAGGAAAACATTAATTTCTCTCCTGAATTTTGTAGGTCAATGAATCCTGCCAGAAATTAAATGGCTGTGAAAGAAATAGTCACATACATTTATTTATACACTTTTTCTAAACTCCATTAAAGCTCCTGCTTGCAGACCTTTAGCAAAAGATGAGAAAAACTTTATTTATTCTCTGAGAGAAAAGCCTTCTGTGTATTTAACTTACACTTTATTTGTTTTTAAAATATATTCAGGCACTCCTGTGTGATTTCTTGCTAACGCTTAATGAACCAAACAGCTGTAAAATTCTCTGCTGGCTTCTTCCTCAAACTAGAGGTTTTAGCCCCAACTTATTAATAGCTGCCAGTGAAAACATCAGCTCCAGAGACCTTCCCAAGCGCCTTGTTCAGCCTGCTGCCCTTTACACTTTGCTTGTAACCGATAGAGAGTCTTAACGTGCATATCCACAGGTGTGTAAGGCAGTCCAGGAGCTACTATCTATGCACCAGTACCACTGTGAAGGGCAAGCCAGGCAATCAAGCATCTTGATTTAGTCTCCATGCAAAAGGTCAGATTAGGCACTCTCCTGAGGTCCTCGCTATGTTCCTGATTCTGTGCTCATGCTGTGACGCCTACAAGAAATCCACTAGCTCGATAAAGTGGGGCTGCAAGGAACACGTGATGAAAAAATCAGCATTTGTTACTCAAAACCAGAGAAATTCAAAACTGTCACACACAGTCCCCTATCTGCCCTTTCTCATTATTTTTATTATTCTTTAGACACATCCTAGCTAAACAACAAGCTTTTTATGTCCAGGATGGCAGCCAAACCCCCACAAAGTGGTTTGACCACCTCGCCTCTATAGTGCTCTCCAAAGTAGTTACATACAAGGAACATCTCAGTAATTCAGTGTGGGAGTGAAGAAAAGCAGCAGGGAACTTGGTGAGGTTCACCCACCTCCCCAAAAATCTCCTTTGTTAAGTGTGCAGTCAGCAATCTCTTCCAAGAGTTTTTAACCCCTGCCAAGATTTAGGCAGACTGTGAGTGGCAGCAGTACTCAGCTCTAACAGGCTGTGAGCTGGAGAGCCTGGAAGGGACAGGGCTGCGTGTGTGGTCAGAACCATCAGTAACAAAATCGCCTTGTGTGGGGAAATTTGGGTCCTCTTTCCTTGCAGAGAACATCACACAGTGTATCTGGAGGAGACCAGCTCTCTTGGGCACTGTTGGTAACCTGCTCTCCAGAATTACAGTAGCAGCACCAGAGTTAACTAAACTCTAAAACTGTTAAGATGGAGAAACCTTAGACAAATACAGCACTGCTGGGAAATAAAAAATTAGAAGAAATTCAGCTGTAACCAATCCTGACTTCCTTTAGACATGGCAACTAAAGAAAGAGAGACCTGTAAGAGCCCTCTGTAGGCTATTCAGACACCTTATTTAAGTTTTGTAAGAGGATCTGAAACTATAATGATGGTCATGTGTAAATATCAAATAGCTCAGTTATGTCAGGGATCACTTACCCACAAATTTTTTTTTTCTGCAAAGGATGCCAAACACCTATGGATTTAAAAATAAGATTCTGATTCATAACAAAAGCTTTATTTCTCTTTAACAGTAAAATCAGAAAGACCTCCTGCCAAAGCTCCAGCCAGAGAAAATCTTGACATGGTCTTGAAACCATTTTCTGCCAGAAGATTTTCCCCTAAATTTTTAGTGAAACACATCTTTGGGTCCTAATTTTCCAAAATATTGCTACAGAACCTATCTTTCATAAATAAAATCTTCTGTGTTGAGCAGACATACATCAGGCCGTGGGGCTCTATAATCACTGCATTTTAAAATTTCTTCTAAAATGCAGTGCAATTGTCAAATATGCGCTCATTTTAGTTATGCATAGGTAGGTCTGCAGTGGCATCAAGTGTTCAATTAGCCTATTCCCAGGTGAACATTCTCTGCAGATATGTCACTGGAGAGATCCCTTTCACATCTTTACCTCTTTGAGGATGCAATAAACCAGTTCTCATAGCCTACTCATCTCAAAATGATTTCTTGAGCTGTGTTGTGACAATACCTTCCTACAGGACAGCACTACAGCAGTTCTGAAATACTCACTGCAGAAAGCTGCAGAGGAAGGGATGCACTCTGCTGTGGTGCTCTTCCTGGGCACTGTATGTAGCCACAGTGGCAGCTCCTAAGCAAAAACACTGATTAATAATGGTACTTTAATGGCACCTGCTTGTAAGTCAAGCAAAATAGGGTGGCTGAAGCGCCCTAGCACTCTGCCAGTACTTGTTTGAGAAACATCCAGGTCTAATCCTCCACAAACACCAACTAAATGACACCAACTCCAGCTCCAGGGCAGTCTTTGGCTCAAGCTGGTGGAGCCTCCGTTGAGCATGGCCAGTTTAACCCAGCAGAGCATCTCCCTTCACCTTAGCATATTAACAGTGTCACATAGTAAGTAGAGATAAAAAAAAACCCAACCGAAAAACAACAAAAAAACCCACACATAAACACAAAGTGTTTTCTTTTTCCCCTCTTGGCTGTTTCTCCCAGACCCATCATATAGGTAGCTGCTATATCACTACCCACCTACTCCTGGAGCAGTACTGCAACCACGTTAGAAATCTTTCTATAAACAGCTGGTGTAAAACAAATACAATCTGACAGGACAGCCCTTACACAGGGCAGTACGTACAGGCGGCTCTCGGTTTTCCCTATTTGCTGTTAAGGACCACCAAAAGCCAACCAAAAGGCCCCTTCCATTCTAGTTGACCATTAATATGCTGCTTTCCCATGTCCCAAGCCCCTGGTCCCCTCCTACAGGCCAGGCCAGGCCACGCTGCGGTGGCACAAATGGACAGCGGAGGCTGGAGGACAGGGGTCTGAGCCCTGTGCTGGTGACCAGGGTGCCACCCTCCCTCCTTCCCTCCCTCCCTGGGTGTCCCGTGCCAGCCGCCTGCGCTCCTGGTGTTTGTCACCACGGGACAGACCGCAGGGTGCTCCCAAGGCTTTACAACCAGTGAAAATCAGCACCAGCTTCGTAATTCTGGCACAACATGTCTTCGCTTTGAAGTCTGGTTACTGGTTTTTACAGTTCTATTTTTAAAATGTATTAAAGATGTTTAAAAGTGGCAGGGACTTCCAATAAAAGCCATGTTGTCCAGAATCAGGATGCTGGTCCCAATTTAAACCGGCTGTTAAACAATAGTATATCCAAATAAAAGTTGTCTGATTTACAAAATACCTCAGACCGATTGAACATTTATTATCCAATTTTTCTCTTTTCAGGTCTTCAGAGGTCATTCTCTCTGGTTTTTTTCCTTTAGATCTGCAATGCTTTTCACAACTACTGTACGGAAAATGAATTCACTTACCATATTTTAAAAATAACTGTTAATGGCATATAATAAAGTATAATAAAGCAAAGAAGCTAATAAAGATTTATATTTCTCTTGGCCCTATGGCTGGTTTAAAGAGCTTACATCATTCTCAGAGCTCCATCTTCTGAAACACACCCAGGAAATACTGCTTCTGTTTTTATCATCAGGCATTTTTTCCCTCCAGTATAACTTATATTTAAAATTTTATTTCTGCAACACATTTAAATTTCTATTTGGAGAAGTGAAAGAAGATAAACAGGACAACGCCTGAAGGACGACATCGCTCCAAGGAGGAGCCTAAAGGAGCCAGGGCAGCCTAATACCCTGAGTCTTCCTGGAGTTCAAAGACCTTGTGACTGACCTCCTCTTTCTGGGGTGATCCCGGGCAAATCATTTCACATCTCCATCTGTCTCATCTGTTAAAGCTGAGCTCCTCAGGACAGGAGTTTTCTTTTGCTTCTTATATTTATGCAAGGTTACTGTAACTTTGGAACTTGTGGTGCTAGTATTACAAAGTAGTACAAACCGAGCACAACGTGAGTAAAAACGTCTAACAAAATCCAACGTACCAAGGGACAGAGTTTGATGACCCAGGAGGAATCAGCCTCTGTATAAAAGTTCTGTGCAGATTTTCATCACTAAAATTTGATTTTTAGTGCTCCGTGTTCATATCTTTTAGTTACATTCTAGAAACACACAAGACAGGCTTCCTATCAAATCCCCCAGTCACATAATTCCGCCACAAAGCTTCACAATAATATCTAAAAATCTACAGTATTTCCTAATACCTTTAGCAGACACACGTAATAAAAACTTTGTGCAAAACTGATATGTAAGAAACGCACTTGAACCTTCTCTCCTGTCAATACCTTTCCTATAAATGGGAAAATCTCTCTTTCCCATTCCACAGACTGGAAAATTGGGGCAAAGGACAAATAAAGTAACCTGCTCAAGGTGATGCTGACTTGCACTTGTACATCGTCTGCAATAGATGACACCCCTTGTCAGATAAATTGCACAGTAATAGCTAAGTAGTTAGGCCTTCAAGATTCATGGTTAGCAAGTATTCCTAAAATTCTGATTAAACATTTTCTTTCCTAGTGGTTTTAAATTGGATGTGTCATTTTGTAAATGACAGATGGCTACAACAGAGTTAGTGATCAGGTTTTTAGTTTAGAACAGCAAATACAGGAATACATTGGCACCGAGTTTCAGGTAATTCTTTCTACTGAACTCTTGCCAAAAGTTATGTATTTGTGTTATGCTACTAGAAACATAAGGATCTGTAAGTTCACACGCTTGCCCTAAGTGAAATTTAGTGTGCTGAAAAAATCACATTTAATAGTTGTCGAAATAAAACACTAAGCAGCAAGGAAATAAAAGCAAATACTAGCTTACCAATTTAAAAAAAAAAGGAAAAAACACAAACACACATACACAAAAGCATTAACCCACTCTCACCTCAAATTAACCAAATCATCACAGTGAAAAACACAGCAAATATCTATATATACGCATGCACATACGTATAATGGAAAAAATGTGGAAGTATACTGTATATTTTATAGGATTATTAACTACATTTAATATATTCATATAATTTTCACTTACTTCCTGTTGACTGTTTTTGAAAACAGTGAGGTTTGACCTTCACACTGAATACTTGCACTCACACATTTAGTTCTAGTCATAGCACCAGCCCAAAAAATCGGAAGCTACGTCACATAAATGTGCAAGAAATCCAAAACACATGGAGGAATGAAAACAATTATTTGTACAGGTCAGAGCAGAACTTTTTTCGACATTTCATGGCAGCATAAAGGACTCCAGCAAAGAAGTCACGATGTTGTCAGTCTACAATGACACCCAAAAACTCCTCCAGAATCTACAGATCTCCTTAAGCCAGCCCATGTAACACATCCATCCGTGAGGCCCACAGCACCCTGGGCCGGGCAGGGCTGGCCGTACGCACATTTATTCTGCCTCGGCTTCTCAGCTGAAAGCAGTGCCCACTCCTACAGCCATTTACAGGCACAAACTCTTCCACACACCTGGGGCAAAGCCTGCAATCACACCTTTGTCTTCAAACAGAAACGCTTCCACCAGTGGTATTTCGTCTTTGCAAAAAATTCTGTTTAAAGGCAATAATTGGACAATGAGTTACTCCACCCTGGACTATTCACCTACTATAACATCACGTGCAGGTTTTAGCAGCTTTTTCCTGTAAACTCTTCATTCTTCAGTCAGTGACCGTTATTTGGCCATTCTTTTTCCTTGGCAATTATAATCTGAGTTGCTTTTAAACCTGATCTGATTAATTTTGCTTGTAAGCGTCTGTTCCCCAGAAAATGCAGTCAACAAGAAATTGAGTCTTATCTCTATTAGACTAGATTCAGTTCATAGACTGGAGCCACGTAAAGTAATCTTATGGAAAGTAGGGATGATTTCCTGAAAGCATCTGGAAGAAAAGAAGGGGAAAAAAAAGACATAAAACCGAAACAAACAAAATAACCCCAAAAAAACCTGCAAAAGAAAACCAAACTGCAGGATCACTTCGATACTGGGAAAACAATTATATAGATTTTTGAAGAATTAGTAGATGATACGGGGTGGCTTGAACTGTTGAATGGTGCTGTTTCTACTTGAAAAGCCAGCTAATACACGTGGTTTCTAGCACCCACTCAGTGTGGGTGCCAGATGAGGGATCTGAAGGATAGTACCAGGGACAGGGGGAATGAAGATGCAGCTGCCTACAGAATTAAGCTTCTGTGTAAACAAAAAGTAAAAAACTTCACTTATTCATTTGATTAAAAATTGTATTTTATATGAAAACCAAGAAGAACAAAGCAGAAGAAAATTTTAAGAGCTTTGCTGAAAAAGGAATATCTCAGGAACATTAAAAAGAATGCTAAAAAGTGCTAGTCCATAGCAGGTTCAGATCCTACTATAACAAAGGATCACATCTGTAACACCTGGAGCCTCACAATACCAGTGAGCTGCTTAACTACTACACGATGCTGAACCTTTTCATATTTGCTTATTAGCCCTTTTTTGCCCAGCACATCTATGTATGAATTTACAGTACAGTATCACATCCAGATTTCTCTATTACTTAACATTTGGACTAGGATACAGCTATTTCAATTATTAATGTATTTTTTCAATATTGAGAACGTTCTTAATTTAACCTGCAAGACACTGAGTGTGACAATTTCATTATTTGAGCAAAAGTAACAAAGGCACGAGTAGATTATCATACACTGAAAAAAAAAAATATAAGTTTCTGCCATAGAGTGGGTTTACAGCTGTTGCAAGTTTGCTTTGAGAATCTGCTGCTGTAAACTGGCTTCTGGAGCTCAATATCCACAAGCAATCTTCCTGGCCTGTATGGGCAATCATAGCATTTCATTGTCCAGTGCTATCATTACAATATTGTTATCATCTGAGCTTGAGTCTGACACTTTCTCTAAGACCTTTCAAATAACCCCTTTACTAGGCTTCAGTACCAAACCATTCAGGGCAAATCTCTGCTTTGTGCTTGTCAGCCTTAATAGACTGGATGTCACTTTTGCCTGTAAAAAGTGCCCGCTCTTCAGCTGTCAGTCAGTCCTTGCGGTGTCAGCCGAGAGCGTGGCTGGAGCTGCTGGATTAGAGGGTAGTTACCACAGCTGTCAGATTACTGACAACCTGACACCCACATCCCCAACTTCCTTTGACTGTATTTGGTTTCCATCTCGCTCCTTGGACCTTTCTTAAGGTGGATCCCTATGCTAAAGTTAAACAATGTTGTAGCCAACTAGGAAAGTTTTGTTCTTGCCCCTAACTCTGCTTTCAGCCTGGTTTGTCTTTCGTAGACAACACTGTCAGTGTTTTACAGAACATTTTGCTAATTTATAAGGGGAGAAAATAAATTTTCACTGGTCTCTAAGTTAGTGGCACTAATTTTTTTGAATCATGCCTCTGTGTTTGGAGGCATTTTAGTAATTGATATCTACCTTTAGTCAGAGGTGTTGGGGAGTTTATACAGTTTTCCCCACATATTTTAAATGTACTCAACACCCTGCTCTTTCAATGCTTCTTTAGTTCTACTCTCAAAAGGTTACAGACTATGCAATTCTGTGAATAGTTTACAATTATTTAAAGTGGTGTGCATTGTACCAACACTTTATAGAACCTGCCTTGTGTTTCATATTCCACAGTTGACACATATGTTTCTCCTACTTTTAGAGGATAAACAAAGCAGAAAAAAACCAAACAAAAACCGCACCAAAACTTACATTATCTAGGATCAGAAATAAACTCGCACTTTTGGCTGTGTCTTCACTTTTGAGGGACATAGTTTGCTTGAGCTTGTTCCATTGCTCTTACACCTCTCAAGGGACAAATCCTATAGCTCCATTCAAACCATGGCTGATCAGGGTAAATCATCTATATTCTGCCTGTTGCTGCTCTCAGTCAACGAGGCTGACACAAAGACTGGTTTTACCCTCTCTGCTTAGATTGCAAAGAGAAATATCTGTCTTTAATACTGCCTCTGTAGGCTTATGGAGAATTGAAGGGAAGAACAGTTTACTAGGAGCCCCTCCTGTGATCAAAGCATATACAGAAAGCTGTACAAAATTTGTACTCAGATGTTCCTTGCCTATATTTAAAATCTAAACTTCTCTGTAGAAAGGGTTCAACTCTTCAATGATATTTTTTAGTTATTTGTTTCAAGGTAATTGCAATGTGTCATATAAGCACAGCCATTATATTTTTATCTCCTTGTATACAAATCTCGTGGAAACATTTCCATGTAGTGGAGAAAATGCCGTGATGCATCATTAACACTAAATACTGTGGGGTAACCTGTATACATAAGATAGAAAATATCCAGACTATAATAAAAAACTGATCTTTCCATTTCCATTCTTCCTGATTGCGCACTCATTCTTTGGGTTCTTGCAGTTTTTGGTGCATTGCCCCAAAAAACTAATGAGATATATCCTCTCTTCATTAGCTGCTGAATAAGCACATACCAAACAGCTTTTTCAGGAAAGATCAGAGAACTGGAACACAACATGAATTATTTTGCCCAGATGAAACCTGCCTGATCTTTTGTCTCAAGTTTTAATTTGCAATTCTTCTATAAGATTGCAAACACAAATTGCTTCTTTTTTGTAAATTCTAAAACATAAGATGGCTTATACCTAATGAGCTTTACAGAGATACTATTAGCTCCTCCATAAACAAGGCCGCTTCAATTTTAAAATTAAATTTGAATTTTTGTTTAGATAGAAACTACATTATGATGCATGAACTTTGCTACCTTTTCACATTTCTTTTCTGTGATTTCTTTCTTATTACATTTCATGCTTGTGCAGCTATTGCCTCGCAAGGCAGACAGGTGTGATTATGGATGCTCCACACCTCATCTAAGCTCGCTATCCAGGAAGGCAGGCAGCAGTGGTTTTCTCTCTGGAGCCAGGAGGTGAATGATGCAGACACCAGGAATGTGTCAGTGCGACAACCTCCGTGCAAGGCAGGCTGGATCGGCTGCGGCAGGGCTGGGACACGCGGCGCAGACGTGCCCGGTGACAGCCACGCTCTGGGTGGATACTGCCCTGTGGGCAGGCACCGTGGCGACTATGAGGATACAGGTAATTATCTGTGTGGAACTTAATGGCAGTCTGTTTGTGAGGAGGGGGACTAGGGGAAGCTGATAGGGCCAGAGGTTCAATATCTTACTGAGCTGCTTTCATTAACAGACCGTTTCCTGGTTTGTTATCACTACCATATAGCAAAAAGAAAGAAGCAAGCAAACATGGACTCTCGTTGTGTTTTCACATGTTTTTCCACTTTGTATGAACTGCCACCTCAAAACACATGACTGATATGCTCTAATCTCCAAATCTTACCATTGTTCCAGGTGCCTTTATACTTTTTCCCAAGTTCCAGACACTTTACTTGGTTCTATGATGGGGACCTTGCCATATTGCAAACAAACACAATACCTAGAAAAAAACCTTTAGGGTTTGGTCTTTTGTTCTTATGGTAAAAGATAGAGCACTGGCATTTGCCAGCCACATTTCTGGCACATGACATTTCCTTGTGAAATCAGTTAAGGGGAAATACAGAAAATACCTCTAAATTAGTGACAAGGCTTCAAGAACATGCATGGGGTGTTGTTTTTCTTTTGCCCATGTCTATCCCAAATGAGGCCAACTTTATTTAAATATATTTAAAATATTTATTTTAAAACTAGAGGCTATCAATACATTGCACTGTAATATATTTTAAGTGAAAACAGGATCATAAAAATGCATTATTAACCCATTTCAGCTGAACAACTGTCAGAAATGTCATACCTAAATCTATTTGCAGAAATTAACGCATAATATTACCCAGTAGATGCTAAGGCACAATTCACAGTAGTGGATAAATCCCTGTTTGAACAGATGGGCTGAAATGTTGGGACATCAAGCTGACTAATTTGGGTACCTCCCAAGTAACCTCCATAACCATGGGTGTGCTGTTATTTTTCTTTCTCACTGCCAGGTACAGTTACAGAGCAAAATCCAACAGTGCTGTTCCAGCCACCATGCTGGCACCTGGACAATATTCTCAGGATGAACTAAAGGAAAGAGCACTGCAGATGACAGCCACGCCTTCCCCTTCCAGATGCGAGGACAGGAGGTATCACATCTCCTGTAAGTCCTCAAACTCAGCTGCAGGCACATCCCTTCCTTCTCTGCTCAAGAGCTTCCAGGGAACTTGTGGCAGGATGAGGGGCTGCATGCACTCATACCACGGTTAGTGTAAAGTGCCAGTGTGTCACATAATAAAAGCCACAAATCACCTGGAGACCAAGCAGTTCACCAGCAGGGCTGCCTCCATAGGTATCCATGGAGTGCAAAGCGGGAAGGGAGCTGACCTCCACTGTCTCTGTGGAGGTGCAGTGCCAGGCTTGGTCACACACAGAAATGGGAAGGCTCTCACCCCTCCTCTACAAGTTCTCTTAACCTCTACCACTTCCTGATCATTATCTTATCTTTATCATTATCTTCCTGTAGGAGTGGAAAGCTCTGAGGAGAGATCCCAACACCACAGTGAATGGGACTGCTGCTGCCACGGATGGGACTGCAAAATCACACCTTGGTTTCCCAAAGAGCCCAAGGAAAAGCCTGATAGGAAACCATTCTTTTTGGTCCTTGGAGGAGTGAGCACTTCAGAAAAATTAGATCCATGTTTGGTGACAGCAAGGACCAGGCTTATATTCTAGAACTAAAAAAAATTTCTTTTGTTAAGAATCATCTACTGCACCCAGGATCCAATTTTAAGCTGTAGTATCCCAGTTTACAACTCTTTTCCAATGCCCAGTGTATATTTCATTTGCAGAACAGCACTGGTGAGTATAACATTAACAGACTGCTTTCTAAATTTCTTCCTCTCTTTTTTAATAAAGGTTTGTAAGTTACAGAAGTGCAAAAAGTGCTTTAAACCTCTTAATTTGTTTTGTTTACTTCTGTAGCTTAAAAAACAGCCAATTGTTTTTAATTGGTTAAAAAAAAAATCGCTCGAGGCAGAAACCTGGAAAACCAATCTTCTGTCTGGAGTAAATTTTTACAGCTGCCTTTTAAACCTCTGAAAATAAGGTTTATAATAGAAGTGCTGACACAACCTTATCTACAATATATCAGTGTGAACTGTACCGCTATAATAAGCAGTTATTATGTATGTGTAAAAATAATGAGAGCCAGTGTCTGAAGAGAGTTAATGTAAAATGCTAAGCAATTGTGGTTGGTTGCACAGTATAGGTTAATATTCTTTCATATAGCTACACTTTTTCCCCTTTTGTCCTCCAGAACTCCTAATGAAAATTCTGATACCTGACGGTAATGATAAGCAGCCATTCACACATCCTTTGTGTCAAGGCTAGAGCATTAATGCTTTCCTTCATATAACATTTTGCATAGCCTAAAGCATCTATTAAAATCCTTTGTAAAATTCATGAAACAAAAGTGGTGGGTTGAGTCTAGTGGGAGAGCAAGTAAGCTGCTTATTAGCAAAAAGTCAAAAACACAGGGCCAATTACAGATCTGAACAAGAAAGGCTACAGAACAGCATGGGGAGTAATTCTTTCTTCAGCCCAATGGGCTCAAGTGAGAGGCAACCTAGATAAAAATATAGCAAATATTCTAAGCAGTAATTAAACTAAAATGTTTGGAGTTAGAAACAGCTCTATAACAACTGAAGGATATGCTCAAGTAAAACAATTGTCTGGTCTCACATAGATGCTAAATTGGAAGGATTTAAGACTGCTCCCTAAAGGAATGACTAAGGGGTAGCCAAGAAGAGCTGCGAGCTCAGGAGATATGTAAAAAATCTGTTTGGTATTTCAAATGCTATAAATTAGATAAAAAATGAGCTTTTCTACTGAACAAGCAACATAAAACTGAATAAACCACAATAAGATTGCCCTTTTTCTGTTATAAACTTTACATTAAGCCTGTCATGTTCGATGACAGCCTAACAGACCTCATTCTTTACCCTTTGGAATTTGAAAGATTGGCAGATGTCGTGATTTCCTTAACACAAAAGACCTTGCAGATAATGTTCACCACACATACTTTTAGTTTCATAACTTCGCTTCTTTACTTCCAGAACCATCAGGTAAAATTTCCAAAAAGAACTTGAGATTTTTCTCTGGTCAATAATTGTTTCTGACCCCGAGGAAAATCTTTTATTGACAAAGGAAAAACGTGACATGGGCAGCAATTTTTATGATTTGCTTTACTAGTCCAAACATGCCCTTACATTCATAATAATGAGCTGCTTTGCACAAAACAGCTCATTATTATGAACAGAGGGGTATAATATTGTTAAGTAAGCTGAGTCAAAGCAGAACTAGTTGAGGCTAGCTCTGAACTGAAAGCAGTTTTCCCTTTAAAACATCCCTCCTACCCCTTAAAATCTTTTGAAAAACCACACACGGTTATTTTTTAAAAATTGGAATGTGGTAAGAATCACAACTGGCATTTTCTAGCACTTGGTTAGTAAGGTTTGTGTGTTGTTATTCATTTACTTTTCAATGTAAGAATTGTTCCAAGATGTTCTGTAAGTCAGGGTCATTATGCAACTTCTTAGGGGGTCATGCTTTATTCCTGTGAATCTGAGAGAGAATTTAACACCTATTTAAAACAAGGAAATCCTGGCCCTGCACTTTTGCAGCCAAGCAGTATCAAAATGCAATGGAGCTGCTGTGCCATATGGTGGGAGGGAGGGAGGCAGAGGAAAAGCTGCAGAGGCTTCTGCAAGCTGCCCCGTGCAGCCAAACCCTGCGCTCACCTTCCTGAGGAGGAGTCTGGGGGAGACCAAGGGGAGGGCAGTGGGAAGTCACTGACTCCCCTTGCTTGGGCTCAGGGAGCCCCTCACACGTGGGAGAGCTGCCGTGCAGCCCTCTCCTGGAGGGCAGGCTTGTGAGGAGGATGGCCACCAAGGACGACCCTGGATCTCAGAAGGGTTGGGATTTCATCCCTCCTGCTGTTCATTAAGCCTCACCGCAAAGATATGTTCTTAAGCAGACAACAGCAGTGAAGTTCAAGTTACTTCTGATTCAAAAGCTTGCAAAATGTACTAATGTAGCATAATCAATTAAAGAAATTGTAATATGTCTTTCTCAGTCAATACATTTTACTAGAGAGATTTGGGGCCTTCAGGTTTTCAAAAAGTGAAGGGGTTTTTTAAAAAATTGTATCCCAAGTAGCCATATAGCAGTTCAGCTACTACCTCATCAAACGTAGAACAGTCTAATTAAAAAAAAAAATTGGTCAAGAAGCATATAGCATGGATGACATAATTGCATTAGAATAAGGAAATCAATCGAGCCAACCAGCCTTTCACTCCAGCTAGCCATTTACATACATTAAAGTCACCATGTTGATTGGAGTAGCATAAATATGACTAAAGTGTGCTAGACTTTCTATCTAAATGAAAAAAAAACCCACACAAACCAAATCTACAAAATTATTCCAAATATGGCATCAAGAGAGTCTTGTGGTTTGTGTTTGCAAAATGAGATTTCTTAAAATAAGATTTAAAAAAAAAAGTAACACTGAACAGACAAAAGATTTCAAAGCTCTATCTCCCTGTAGTTTCACTAACATGTTAACCTACTTACAGCAATTAGTGCTTCATTAGTAAGGCTAACTAACTGTTGCTATGCCCTGTAATGATTTGCCAGGTTTTCTATATACAAGTGCATAATCAATGTTTTCCAATTACTGCTATAGTGCAACCACTATTTCAAATAAACTAGATAATAATACAAACCCATTACTGAATCTGAAATAGCAGAGGCATTTAATTGCAAGGCAGTTCTTCTCAGCTTTTAAAATTTTTCACACTAATGAAGTGTCATACAAAAAAGTTGTATTGATTTTTCCACCACATGGCTTCAACCACAAATATGTAATTATCCCTTTTATATCTAGCAAGGGGATTAAAATAATCTATAGTATATAGCCTTTACTTATCCCTGATGGGTCTAGTAGTACTTTTACCCTTTTCAAAATATGCAGCTTTTTGATGAATGAACTTTCGGTAAAATGTTGCTTTATTCGCTTCATATCTCTACTTTTTTGAAGCCGTCTAGCATGCAAGGATTGGAATTTTAAGTTTTCAGTTCTACCATCAGCAGAGGAAAAGGAAGCCACAAAAGAAGGACAAGTCTCTGCTGCAGATCAGGGCCACATCCCCTAATTCTGGTCCTCTTCCCCACCTCAGCGGTCCGCATCAATTCAATTAAGTGCCCAGAGTCAGCATCTTGCTCGTTACATAACTTTTAATTAGTGCTTTCAAATCCTTCATGGAGTTCCTGTGTAGCACTACTGGCAGAGAGCTACATCCGTGTGGTGCAGCTTGGGCAGGGCAGCTGATCCATCAGTCTCCCTGGAGCTCCCAGGACCTCCACAAGCAGAGCACCCCCTCTGCCAGGAGGGTTTGGTGGCCACGTCTCCAACAGGAGCCATGGGATCACACCCAACACCCACAGCACTTGGGATGTCTGATTTTCTCAGCACCAGTTGGGTGCCGCAATTTAAAATATTATTTTAGAAAAAGCAGGATCCACCAGAAGCAAACCGTATCAAAGGAACTACTGTCCTACCAGAGGAGGCTAAGACACATGATAAAAATGACCTTGTTGTCATGGATGTTGTACAGATTATTTTATTCCTCAAATACCTGGAAGGAATTCCAGCTTGATTTTAATATGGTTTCTATCAAGGAAAATCTACAAAATACTGTAACACGGATGGAAGCTAAAACCCCATGCAGAAAAGTTTTTTTTAAACCCGAATGAACAGTTTTTACATGAAAAGGGGCCACATTCCTCACATTATTAGGGCCAAAGCAGTATCTCCCAGTAGCAGTTTCACTAATATGTTGATCTATTGGCAGCTGTCAGTTCTTCCAGATATGCTGAAATTCACCAAAATTTGCTGGTCTTCTGTCTTGTGGAATACATGTTTTAATGAGAAATTTTTGCAAATCAGATATAATTGAGAAACACATACCCATTAAAACTAGTTAGATATTCTAAAAACCTTACAAATATAAGTTAAAACTCTTCGATAAAATATAAAACCATAGTACAGCCATTGAATGAGAAATATTTTTGTAGAGATAGGTATCTTTTTGTCCCTAGATTTTTATTTACAAGTTTGTATGTGAGCACCAAATACTGACCATCTAACTAACTTGATAGAGAAACCTATCTAAACTTGTTACTAAAATCTAATTTAATTAATAAATGTATTTACTAGACCACTTTAAAAAGCTCTAAGAAAAGTTAAAACTTGCAAAAACATTTTAAATATTAGAAAGTATTTAATCTGCAAAAGAGCAGTGAAATCATGTGGATGCATGCTATTCCTGGCAGTATATACATGTGTTAGAATAATTTTCTTCAGTAGTACAATGGACTGGAAAATTCTATTTAAAAATTAATATTTTTAACCATCATAATAATAATTTAAAAATTCAATGAAACACAAAATTATGTCTCATCCAATTAGTGCAGAATAAAGCTGTTCTGTGATTTTTAACATTGCAAGACTCTCAGTTCTGCATTTTGTACTTTCTCAAATAGGTCAGTTGCATGTTTCCCTTTCTATTTTCATAGATCTCAAAATATTATAAAATACTTCTACAGTCATCATAAAGTTCACAGTAAGACAATTCAACATTCTCTTAATTTCTTTCTTCCTCAGCACATAGTAATAAATAAAAATCAGTATATTATTTTTCTTTTATTAAAATGCCTTATGTATCAGTTACAAAGGACAATGACTAAAATTGTATGTAAAAGTAAAGAAAAAAGTCTCCTCAGAAGAATTTAAGAAAAATACACACACTCCTTGTGGAAGTGTTTTTCCAGGATAATAAAAGGCCATTACCTTGACCGTTGACATGAAGCCATCAGAGTCATATTTATTGATGAAACTTTCAGCTCCCAATCTGCTGCACTGAATGAGCATCATACAGCTGTCAGCAAAGGCAGAGCACAGAAACAGTGATAGCTTGTGACATTTTCCTTTCATAATTTATGAAAACAAAATACCTTAGAGTTTGCAGAACACCAGAAGAAAAATTTTAGAATAGTCCCTTTAGGGAAAAAGCCCCTAAGATAAATATTTTAATCATTTATCTCTTTTACCAGAGAAACGTACCTGTTAGACCGATACATCCATGCAGAATTAATTGGTAAAGCCTAAGTAACATGCTCAATGAAAAAAGAAATGCTGCCACATTGCAAATAAACATAAAGTGAAAAAGACCTAAAATTAGAACCTTCAACATAATAGTACTGTGAGAATGCTTTGGGGTTCTTTACAGGGAAATAAACTTTAAAATCTTTATAAAATTAATTGCATTAATAAATTGCTATAATAATTAGCATAACTTCAAAGGAACTAAGACACAATTAGATGACAATCTAAGTATTACAAACCCAAGATGAACAATTTTTAATATTTAAAAATGTCATTTGCACGTATTAGAAACAAACAAAGGGGGAAATATGTCATGATGTGTCGTGTATCTTCCATCTCCTCATTTCATGCTGGTTGGATAAGCTGTAAAAATGTATGTGCTTGAAGATTCTCAGGTACCAGTACTTCTGCTCACAACTCAAGTGAAAAATGTTTGGATGCCAACACCCACTATGCAGTATTCCCCTTCAGGATGGATGCTGTCAGCATCAGATAAACTCGATCAGATTAAAGCAGTCCTGCCAGCGCCCTGGTTCAGGATGCTCAGCACAGGCCTCCCACTTTGCCCAGGAAGATTCCCTTTACAGGTCAAGGAAGCATTAAAACCCAGTATGCACACAGTAAACATCCTCCCCATGTTTTTCTCCACATGCTTTTCACACACCAGCTGCCAGCAGGGAGGAGACTCTACACTCACAGTGTGATGCAATTTCTCCCATAACAACCCAGATTAGAATATTGTATATTTTATATACATGTGCATATTTCTGATTAGCTGAGACTTTCCAACTTTGAAGATCCCAAGGGAGGGCTGTGTGCAGCTACCAATGCTTGGCAAAGCTTTGGCAGCAGTTCTAGGGGAAAGAGATGGGTATCATAAAAGTGTTTATTCACCAATTCATTATACCTGATGCACATTTAAAAACTATGCACTAGACCACGGCAGGTGGGTTAAAAACATACTTACAGAAGAGTGAGCGTTTTAGGATTTTGTTGTGGCTTCTCTCGACAGGCAGGAGTGGGAGGGGAACACACCCTGGCAAACACCATCTCTCACAGGGAACACTTTACAGGCAACTTCCTTACTCCTCCTGAAGAGCATATGAGGGGCTTAGTGATGGCTGGGGAAAAGGTGACAGTGATCAGCTGTTGGGACTCTTTCTAAGAGAAAATGGGCAGGGTCAGTGCATGAAGCAGGCCACTGAAGCGAGTTTTGGGGCACAATAATGCCAGCGGTACCACTTCCCTGAAGACTAGGCTGCATCCTTACACTGCCCTCGGAGAGTGGGAAGTGGCTTTTCCCATTTTAAAAATTACTTTGAAACATGTATCAGGCAAAGGAAGAAAGAATAACTTACATCAAGTTAAATTAAACTGCAGGAAAAAAAGTCTTAGACTTTTTAATAGTTGGCGCTTCTTCCTTCTGCTTCTCAGGAACAAACCCATCTGTCTTCTCTTTCCCCATTTCTTCCCCCCCAGTCCAGCAACAGGGCAAACCCCTCGAGTGGTTTGCACAGCTCTCCTCGTGGTGACAGCCATTCAGCACTAACCTGCTTAATAAAAGATGATACAAAGCTGCTTTCAAACATCACACTGGTCTCTTCTACAAGATTAATAGCTGCAGCAAGAGGCCGTGGCAGCTGCAGAAACAGGACACTGTTTACAGCTGCAGTCACATGGCAGAAGTTGGAAGTTTCTTGGTTCTGTAGGCAAACCGCTGTGGAGCAGGGGGATGGATGCCCACCCACTCTGGCACCGGCATCGTGCAGGGGCAGCCTGTGGATGGAGCCTGGAAAACAAACCCGGGAGCAGAGGAGAGGCAGTCAGGCAGTGCTGCCAGGCTTGGCTCGAGGAGGAACGGAGTATTTGTATCAGTTAAGGATTGACCTCGAGCCTTGCGGCCATCAGCCGCAAGTTCAGCACCCGTACCACCGCTTGAAGGGAAGATTACCAAAGTCATTAAACAAATGATTAGCCTCCCAGTAGGTCAAAAACAGTGAATCAATCCACTTTTGTAGAGCATTACAGCCAGAATGTGGGAAAGCTTTATAAACCAATACACTATGGATTTCTGGACAAAAACCTTTCCTCTGTCTGCTTATAATCTTTTTTGGATTTGCTCCTTTTTGCTTAATGGAGTCTTAAAAATTGGATATTGTCTTTGTAGTATTTTATAATAACTTCTGAAGAAACAGTCAAGTTTTAAGGCAAAATGCTAGAAAAGATGAGTTCAGAAGATCTTCAGAAACAGGAGGAACTGTTGAGGAAGCTGTAAAAGTACTGCAGATTAAGTATTTACAACTACCTACATGTGCTTTGAAAAAAAAAGTGCTTTTAAAAACGGATAATTTTGATGAGGACTTACAAAACCACAACTATGCAACTGTGCATTGAACACAACTGAGCCTGCTAAGAAATTAAGAATACCTGTCTATACCTGTTTTCTTTAGAAGTATTAAAAGCATCTTTTCATTGTCTAAGCTACTGCACAAACTATCATGTTTTCAAATCAGTTACAAGAGAAAGACTCCATAAATATTGTATGCATGTCTATATATTTTAAGGCTTGCCTACCTATATTACCACAAATTAGACAGCCAGCTTGGACCCAGCAACCCATCACTTTACAAATGTTCACAACTACAAAAAGTTTAAGGTCTCTTTGACCCCAAAAATAAGAAATTTATCATCTGCAAGTCCTGCATTAGATATTAAAACAAGTAAATTTAAACCTAACATAACTGCAAAGTCAAATGCTGAAATTCTTTCTTTTAACCTCTTCATTGGTAAACTCTTAATTAGGTCAAATTCTGAGAAGCAACAAACATCTGGCAGCTGCAGCGGTTTGCCCAGCATTTGTGCTCAGTTCCCCCTCTGGATGCAGCTCCCCGGGAGCTCTGCCAGAGCAGCCACTCAGAGAGGTGTTAACACCTAGAAATTATAGTGGCATTTCTAACTAACCCTGCAAACCATACTTGTTGCATTCACATGGATATGTGTGGCTTGGGTAAATAATAATTTATGCCAGACTTTTTTCCTCTTGTGACTTTAGTTTTGATATCACATCATGATTCAAAGCCCGGTGCACCATAAATTTTCTCCAAATGTGTAGTAATTCCTTGGCGCAGTCTAAAGTTATGATTCATTTATACTGGAGTGACAGCATAATACCTAGGTGTCAAAATCCATTAAAACTGTTCAATGTCTTCTGTTTATTTTTAGAACCAATTGAGACTTAACTGATGGTGAAAAATATACAGTCAAGTGTGTTTACTTCACCTTTACAAAGAATCCGTTATAGTCCCAATTAATTTGTTATTCCTGTCACAACAGGTACTGGATACTTCAAAACTGTCATTACCGTTTCTCTCTGTTTCTTTTGCCTTTTTTTTATATGAAAGCTTCTGTTTATTTTTAACCCATTAGTAGGTAATGGTTTGTGGGGTTTTTTTTGTAAAATAGGAATTTCACATGACTTTCCATTCTAATTAAAATAAATGTGATGAATAAATACGTTTCCCAATCAACTTACATTTATTGTGCTCAAAATGCTCTCTGTCAAAATCAGGTGTCCTAGTGCTAAGTTTAATGACCATTCACAGGATGATACAACTTCTGTATCAGTATGATTGGCTAGATAGAAATTAAAAATATGCTATGTGACAGTTACAAACACCAAAACAGTTCTTAGCAAAATTCAGAGCATCTTTTGCCATGCTAACTGTTCATTCTTGCTTACAGAAAATTCAGAACATAGATGCAGGAGGGTAGGGAAGGGCAGGGAGTGAACCTCAAGAAACCTCCATGGGATGGGCACTAAACATCAGAACCAGGCACCAAAGCAAAGGTAACCAGGATAATTCTCTGCAAATAGCTGCAAACATAACCCCAAAGAAGAGTTTCTAGTGGTTGTGCTAGACAAAGGGCAAATGAAATACTGATGTTCAAGTTGTTTTCACAGTACTGGAACCAAGTCATACAATGTTCAGGGGAACAGTCACGGTATAAAACAAGTAAGTTAGGAGTCAAATGAAAAACTGAGCATACCTGCACGTACTGGTCCTGATGCTAGTCTGCAGTGGGTGCTGCCTACAGCAGCCCCCCTCGTGCTTGGGAGGGCCCACAGCCTGCCCTTCTCCCTCCCTTGCCTGGGAGTTTTGGCACATCGCAGGCACTCATCACACCCCTGCCCACCAAGGGCTTCCTGGTCGCTGCCCTCTGCTCCAGCAGGAAGTGTGACCCAACACTCACAGAGACAAGACAGGAAAGGTACCACACAACTCAGGACCTGTGGCTCAGGGTACCAGCCCAAATACAAGCCAAAGCCAGGGCAGCACCTCCTCACGGGTTAAGAGCTGAATGGGAAGGGGCTCTGGAGTACGTATTGTAGTTTGTAGTATCACAGCACTCAAAATCATCTACTTTCTGGCTTTTACTTCTGGAAAAACAAAATACAGGATTATAGTTGAGTATAGGACTTGACATTACTTAAATGTATCACTGTGACCCTGCTGCTGCCCCAGCAGCATGGATTGTCATTCATTTCTGAGACGTGTTAGCTCACTGAAGCAAAACGCGGTATTGCTTTTTTTAAAAATTAATCTGTTATAAGGATTTTATTGCAATTTGGATGATTATACTCTGTAGTCATAACTATGTAAAATTAAGCATAAATAGATTAAGTGACTCGTAGGAATTAGAACTTAAATAGGCCTATTAGAGTAAGTCTATCCTCCTATCATTATGTTATGCTATCTGCAGTATATTTTCTGGTCTTTTGACTTGTTCAGTTTTAAAAATCTCAGAAATGGGGCTTTTGTGATTTTTTCTTTTTACAATTGATGCCCAACCTAATAGACCTTACACTGAGCTAATTTTTTTTGATGCTTAGTTTCACTACAATTGGGTCTCCTTGATTCACCCTAAGGACCATATCAGCTTCCTGCATGCTTAATCATTACACCCTTCCTCCCACTTCTTTTACCAGTTGTAAACGCACACTCTGCCCTCTCCCATGTTGGTGCTTTAGTTCTTAGAATACAATTTAGAGTTCTTCAGTAATGCCATCATGTCTAAAACCTGCAGCTGTCGCTGCTGGACACCGGAGTCCCAGCACAGTGGGAAAGACCTGAGCACAAAGCCATGTCTCAGGTCTCCCTTGTACCTTGGACCATTTGCAGATTTCCATACTGACCTCATGCTATTGCTTCCCATCACAGTAATAGCCAAGAAGAAAAATATTTCACTAAGAAAATAAATGGGGTCTCCTTTACAAAACCATCCACACTCTTTGCAGGATGGGGGTTTTCTTATGACAGTGAATTAAATTTCTGTAAGAGATAATTTTCAGACATTTCAGAGTAACTATGTCGAGTGAGGGGCAGCAGTGCAGTGGGAGGAACAAGCAATGAGAGACTGCAAGGGGCTGCTGAATTAGAAGCTTCCTCCATATTATTTCTTGTAAATTATTCATTTTCTGCTCCAAATTAATTTTTCAGATCCCTGTACCTGTAAAATCACATCAGCTTATGCTACCAGTTTACAAAATTGGAACTCGTTCCTCTGAGGCTGCCCCGAGTGACCTAACACACTGGCTTGCCTCTCTTAGTCTGCACTGCCTTTGTACAAGAAAATGGAACCAACAGGACACAAAAATCCCTCATTGCATCTAGCTGCTCTTCGTGAAAATCAAAAGCAGTAGTTTGGAGTCACTTGCATAAACAAAAGAGGCTTTTTTTGCAAAATCTGTACACAACTCCACAAAACACAGCAAGACCAAGCAGCCAAGCACTAGAGGTTCCAGCACAATCGCTATCACAGTGAGTCACACTCTGTGAACTCATGCCAGAAACTCACAACTTTTAAGTCCAGTCATGACCAGGAATAATGTGGCTTACACTCAGTTAAAACCAATGGGCCTTATTTGGGTAGTTTCAATCCCCATCAGCTAACTCTGCCTTCCAACGCTTATCCTTCCATAAATCTGTATTTATATAAATACAGGTCTTCTGTAATAAAATGTAATGGTCTAGTGAGAATCTCATCTCCATGTGTTAGGGATGAGGAAAAGAAAAGACAATGAAACATTTTGGGGAACATTGTGCTAAGTACCGCAAAGCAATCAACAATACATGGCCAGAAAAGTACTAACATCATGCAAACACTATTTTAATAATATCAGCACTGAATTTGTCCTTAGAAGGGGTGCTAGGGCTTGCATAGCAACCCACCCAGTTATTGGACTGGTTTAGGAAACAGGCAAATGTTTGGAGCTTCCTTTCTCCAGAACAGTTTTCAAGCATTTGCAGCACCCACAATGAAAAAGCACTAGAGTTCAAGCAGACACTGCACTATACAGATGAATTTTTTACTGTAAAGCAGCAACTTGCAGGATTGGAATTTCTAAGACAGAACACACATTTTTCTCAGGACTGGTGTTTGTACACAGGCTAAGGATGGTTTTGAACACAAATGGTGCTGGAGTTACCCTACCAACTTTCAGGTCCTCCTCACTAGAGACTTTACAACAGCTGCTTACACAAGGCTGGTTAATGTATCTCAAATCACAATGCATGGGTGTTCCTCTACGGATTTTCAGGAGTGTTTTACACCTGTAAGAAGTGATTCCATAGTTATGAATATCTGGATCCATAAACACAATCATCTGACTTCGAATCGGCCATAGAACAGAGCGATAGTGCCTATTTCAGAGCTCTTGCTGGCCTGTGGCTTTAGGGGTGAACTAGTGCCACACTTTGTGTGGGTGAGCTGTTCTTCAGGTTTTGTTTGGATGTTTTAATGAATGTCCGTAAGAGAGATGTGGAAAACCTAGAGAATCAAAGGCTAACACACTAGATAAATCCAGAAATGGTTATTTGGTTACCTCAGCTTTTTCTTTTTGAGAAAGAAACTTCATGGGAAGCTCTCTCCATCATTAAGGTGAGCTTTTCTACAGTTTGTTTCACAAAGATTTCTCTCTTTTCTAGAGAAGAGAAACTTAATTTTTGCAAGATGTATTTCAGCATCCGGTCTCAGCCCATATTATCAGTTTCAAGCAAAATTTAATACTTTCAATGGATAGCACAGTTTAAATAAAATAAATTCCTGAAGAGACAACTTGCGTTAAGAAATAATCTTGAAGGCCAGTGATTTTTTTTTTTAACATTCAAGGAAAAGAGGAGCCAATGTAAGTAGAATAGCAGGAAAATATATATATATTTGCAGCTACTTCTACAATTTTGTAACAAAGAGGAGGGTTTCTTTAATTTTTAACAAGATCTCGCTTTCCTCATTCATTTTTTTTCCCAAATAATAGCTCCAAACTAACACACCGCCTCCTTTAGCTTTCACTATGTGAGCTCACAACCAAGCTACAAGGCTTTTCGTGCACACAGTTATGGTCCATCATTATTAAACGTCTCTGGTTGGGCACGAGAGGTGCTCCATCACAGACAGCCATTCATCAGCGCTTGCCAAGCCGGCTCACACCTGACCTCTGCAGCAATAATGCCGCATCAAGTAGGCCAACTACCCGGTTTAGCAGCAGAGCAGGGAGCAAGAGCCAGCCTCAAGATTAAGTGCGGTGTTTCAGGTCTGCATTCCCAGGAGCTGGGCGGGCTGGCGCTGTATTGATTGCGGAAGTTTACCGGTAAGTGTCACAAACAGCAATAGCCAGGTCAATGATCAGCAGTGCCCGCTCGGGAATCCCCGCGGAACGCCGCGCGCTCCGGGCCCAGGCGCCGCGATCGTGACGGCTGAGTGCAGGGTGAATCAGGTTTATGGGGAAGGGAAGAGTGAGAGCCTGCAGCATGAAATGGCATTTAAGTGAGTCACACGTGGGAGCACAATGAGAGACAATGATGCAGTTATATTTTTCCAAGTTTCCAACTGCAGCAAAACCCTGTCATCTCTCAGTGTTTATGTGTTCGGCCAACTCCACGCTCGTTGCACTAAATAGCTGCTCAGGAACAGAAGAAGAATACACAAATGCAGGTATTAGTGAGTATAAACTATAATCAGCTTGGTAAGACCAAGGAAAATGTTTCTGAGCATCTGTCTCTTCTAACAGCCACACAGGTTTGGCACCAGGATGTGAAGAAGAATCTATTTATAAAATCTCTGTGCATTTACTTTGAAGACAGAAAACCTCAAAGACTGGCCAAAACCCTGGCCAAGCTTTTGAAATAAAATATTTGTTCTGATGCTACGATTAAATGGAAGCCTGTACTTAAATTGCACTAGGACTTAAATGGGAGGAGCCCTGAGAGTTGGACTTGAGGATCCTGGTGAGTCCCTTCCACCATGAGCTATTCTATGGTTATATCAGAATTAACATCCACACTTTTTAGCTATCCCTACCACGTGGAACCAAATCCCACAGCCATACTGAAAAAACAGTTTTAAATTTTTACTCTGTATTACATTTAACGTCTACCTAAAAGCTCATACTTAGAAGTGTGGAAGTTATACTGAAATCTTATTTGATACCAGTATTAATGAAACAATTTAGAATGATGTTGTAGGAACCTACTGAAATTCCAAAGTCTACCTAGGACTCCAGCAGTTCTAAACCTGTGTTTTAATTATCCTGCTTAGAGTTTAATTTGCTCTTAAGGTGCTTTGCCTATATGGAAATTCAAACATTAAAAATAAATGACAGTAAGATTGGAATCAAATTGCTGCATACAATATACATTAGCTATAGTTCCCAATCTTTCAATTAATGGAGATTCTAAGGCCATTTTGTAAGTGTTTAACTACAGTATATTTTTTCTTCTACCTGAAAATGAAGACAAAATAATTCTCTGTATGTATCAACAGGAAGAAATGAATAAAACCTGAGCAAACATACTCCTCTTTCTGTTTATATAATAATCTGTTATGTCCAAAAATATTTCAGTACCATGCAAACAAATGTCGTTTATCAGATTGCAGCACAGTACCCATAATGATGCTTTAATTGTTCACAAAAATAATGCTAGTGTCACTGCAAGTCTGTGCAATTACTGAAAGGCTCAATGTATTTAATACAAATATTTTTAACTACTGCTGTAACTCAAACAAACTCCATTCCAAGTTTTGCTTTGTAGACTATATATTTTTTACTATATTAGTTCAATGGTGTTCAAAAATAATTGAATTAAAAGAAAAAAATGTATGGAATTTATATTTTCTCCTATGAGTATCTTGGAGTAGTTCTAAGAGATAAGTTATTCAGGTAAAACAAAGAAGAAAACACACACTTATGTCCTGATGAAATTTTAAAAAAAACAACAAAAGCTTTTTGTTTTTCTTTAAAAGATAAAGGTATGTACTCCAATAAGACACAGGGTAAGAACATTCTTGATAACTCTATCTATTCTGAGATAATATAAGAATTTGGTTACAAGCTTGCCAATTAATTATGTTATTTGACACTTGGGACCAGTTGAAGTGTTGCTGATGTGATTAAACACTTTTTATCTGCAACATTCAAACATTTATGCTGAAGTATTTGTAATGATTTCAGTTTAAAAATGATTGTTACAAAATTTTGATAAGAGAAAACAAAAGTGTGAAAATAACTTCAGGCTTTAGACAACAAAAGACTCCAAGTGCCACAATAGGCAGCCCATGTCATCTATATCCTTGCAATTAACAGGAAAGAAGTCTCACTCCATGATCATTGTTTCATCTCTGCTGGTAAAAGTGCTTAGCAAGCACATTGTAACCCACAGGTTTCCATCAGGACAGCACCAGTAGTTTATGAATAACGCAGATCCTGCAACCTAACAGGAGAATAGCATAACAGCCCGGAAAAAACTCACAGAAGTGTTTCCTGAAGTGCCACTGGGTACAGGTTTTTCTTCACAAGTAACCCCTCAAAGCCAGGCTGTAGCAGCAGGGGCGGGTTGTTCTTGCATCACCTTCCCACATCCCAGACACAGCCACAGCTTTCAGGTGGCATTGCCTTTCACGAGACAAAACCATGTGATCCCATTGCTGCTGCTCACCCGAGGCGGTAGGGAAGTAGAACTGTTACTTTCTCATCATTCTTTCTGCTTATAGGTAACAGCCATTCAGCTCCTTCCTCTAAGCTGAGCGTTGTTACCTGACAGAAGTAATTAAAACAAATAAAGAGAAGAATTTGTGTCTGGCTGCAGCAGCTAACTAGCCTTGACAGGGTTTGCATGTGACAGCACCAAAGCAACACTTGGTGCCACTGGGCTATAGGCAGAAAGGAAAAGGTGGTTGAGGGGAAAAACACAACAACAAATAAATAAAAAGGATTTTTGCCTTTTAACCACTCAAGATAAAATAAAGTCTCTTTGTCATAGTCAGTTTATCACATTAAGCCTGAACGAATATTTTCTAATCATAGTGACCTCATCCTGCCAGAATGCACCGGCCCCTAATGCTTGCTGTAATGTTTTCTCATTAGCTGCTCAGCATTGGCCACACTGGTTGTAGCAGCTAAGCACCGCCTCAGGCACCACTGGAATTAATTACCAGAAGAAACACCGCCGTTTTGAGTTGTCATCTTGAATTTATCACTTGCCGCTGAGTGTAACTCATCTGACCCGGCAGCCGCTGCGCGGCTCGGCGCGGCCCGC